>ML828598.1:210257-242947 GCA_009831015.1 Picea engelmannii | reverse complement strand
CTTTGTGCTACGGGTCTTTCTTCAAGGGTTGACATCAATGACAACCAACCTTAATCAACAATCTCCCCCTTTGGCATTGATGGCAACACTCTGATGCAACACTGGAATCATATCACTCATGCTCCCCCTGAAACCATGCCTCTATCCTATGTATCTAATAAATCAGATCCTCCTGGAACCATGCCTCTGTCCTCTACATATGATAAATCTCTCCCCCTTTGTTATTAATGGAAAAGGTATCTTTCCATCTGGGGTTGTTCCCCCTGATAGACTGTCCTCTTATGGTGCTTCCTCGTGTATATCTAAGACATATAGGATAAGCATTCAAAAAACATTAAAAACGCATTCATTTTTGGAGTATAAATAACTCCAAGTCTTTGGCAAAGATATTCAAAGGATTTCCGTGGAAGTGGTTTTGTAAAGATGTCTGCCACCTGTTCTTTTGTGTCCACATACTCAACTTTGATGTTCTTTTCTGCAACCTGTTCCCGTAGAAAGTGATACTTGATTAGAATGTGCTTAGTCTTGGAGTGCATCACTGGGTTTTTTGAGATACTGATGGCACTTGTATTATAACAATATATTGGAATGGGCTCATCATACTCAACCTGTATATCTGTCAAAGTTTGTTTCATCCAAAGAAACTGTGTACAACATGCTACTGCTGCAATATACTCTGCCTCGACTGTAGATAGAGATACCGATGATTGTTTCTTGCTTATCCATGATACCAAACACTCACCTAAGTAGAACGCTGCTCCACTGGTGCTTCGTCGATCATCAATACAATCTGCCCAATCTGCATCTGTGTAGGCCATAAGTGATAGATCTTTTCCTTTTGGATACCATAATCCAAACTCTTTTGTTCCTTCGAGATATCTGAAGATCCTCCTTTCTGCTAATACATGTGATTCCTTTGGTGCTGCTTGAAATCGTGCCACCTGTCCAACTGCCTGCATTACATCTGGTCTGGATGCTGTCACATATAGTAGGCTGCAAATCATTGACCTATATTGCCTCTCATCTGTAGACTTTGAATCATCATCTTTGCTAAACTTGCAACTGGTTTGCATGGGAGTGATAACTGGTTTGCAATCTTCCATTCCGAACCTCTTTAACATTTCTTTGATATACTTGGTTTGAGAAATAAAAAATCTTTGGTTGCTTTGACGTATCTGAAGTCCCAGAAAGAAGGATAGTTCTCCAAGTAATGACATTTCAAATTCACTCTGCATGTATTTTTCAAATTTCTGGCTTAACCTGTCATCATCACTACCAAAAATAATATCATTAACATAAACTTCAATTAATAAAATATTACCTTGACTTACCTTGATGTAGAGGTTGCTGTCTGCACTTCCTTTTTTGAACCCTGCTTGCTGCAGATTCTTATCCAGTCTGGAGTACCATGCTCTAGGAGCTTATTTTAGACCATACAAGGCCTTCTTTAATTTACACACATAGTCTGTATTCTTTGACAACTGAAATCCTTCTGGTTGTTCAATGTAGACTTCTTCTTCAAGTTCCCCATTCAGAAAAGCTGATTTTATGTCCATCTAATATACTTTAACATTTTTGGAGCATGCATAAGCTAAAAGCAAACGGATTGCTTCCATTATGGAAACTGGGGCATATGTCTCTTCAAAGTCGATTCCTTCAATCTGTGCATATCCTTTACATACCAATCTAACTTTGTTCCTTGTAACCTGTCCATCTTCATTCAATTTATTCCTGAAAACCCATTTTGTGCCAATCACATTCTTATTCTTTGGTTTTCGAACCAATTCCCAAGTGTCATTTTTCTCTATTTGATTCAATTCTTCATCCATGGCCTTATTCCAAAATTCATCCTTGCTGGCTTCTTCAAAACAATTTGGTTCAATTGTAGATAAGAGTGCTAGGTGTGTTTGTTTTGGTGAACGGATTTTTCTTCTAGTCTCAACTGCATCTTTGTTTTCGATAATCTGATCTGAAGGATGATTCTTCTATACTCGTTTGGTAGGTGTCTTTGGAGATACCTCCTAAACTTGCTCTTCTACTTCTGTCGGATTCTCTTCATGTTCATGTTCATCTTCCTCTTCTTCTTATTTTTCATCTTCTTCTTCAAAAAGTTGTTCCATTGATTTGTTTTCTTCTTTCTTTGATTTTGGTATGACTGTTTCATCAATTGTTACGTTGATGTTTTCCACAACTTTGTTTAATCTTAGATTGCAACACTTGTATGCTTTCCTTGTACTTGAGTAACCAACAAGTATTCCTTTGTCCACACGATAGTCAAACTTTCTCATTCTGCCATCTTCTCTTTTGATGTAGCATTTGCTTCCAAAAACTCTGAAGTGCTTCACATTTGCTGGTCTTCCTTTCCATAGCTCGTATGGAGTTTTATCAGTGTTGTTTCAGAGCATTACTCTGTTTTGAATGTGAACTGCTGTATGCACTACCTGTGTCCAAAAAATATCTTTCAACTTTAAATCTATTATCATTGTTCAAGCCATTTCTTGTACTGTTCTATTCTTTCTTTCAATAACTCCATTATGTTGAGGTGTCCTAGCGACGGAGAATTGCCTTTTTATTCCATGATTGCTGCAATAGTCCATAAATTCTTTTGAGGTGAATTCTCCTCCATTATCCGATCTTAAGCATTTGATTCTTGAATCCATCACATTTTCAGCCATTTCCTTGGAGATCTTGAAATTTTCAAAAGCTTCTGATTTGTTCTTGAGAAAACAAACTGTAGTCATTCTTGTATAATCATCAACTAATAACATAAAGTATTTCTCACCTTTTAAGCCTTTTGTTGTAGTTGGTCGAACTAGATTAGTATGCACAATTTATAGTGGTTTTGTTGTTGAATATTCCTTTGATTTGAACCTGGTCTTTGTTTGCTTTCCTTGTTGGCAATGCTTGCATAAAGTGTTGGTTGGTTTCATGATTTGGGGCATTTCTCTGACTGCGTCTCTTTTGCCGACTTTGACAAGGTTATCAAAATGCATGTGACCCATTTTTCTGTGCCATAGCCAACTTTCATCTTCCTTTCCTAGACAACACTTTTCATTTCCAATTTCGCTTAACACATATATGTTGCTTGAAGTTCTTGCTGTTGGATTACTAAGAGGGGGGGTGAATCAGTAATAGAGCAATTTAGTCCCTTTTAACCATATAATCCAAGTGCTATATCAATGAAACATTATTATCCAATAACTACAGAGTAAATACAAAATGAATAAATGAACAATCATACACATACACAGTACACCAGTGTTTTACATGGAAACCCAAATTGGGAAAAAATCACGGAATGTTTTTTCTTATATGTCTTGAAGAATTACATTCATTGGAAGGACCAACTTCCTTTGTTTTCCAGCTGCAACTAGAAGGAGGCTCCAACCCCCTAGTTTCTCAGGCTACAACCTGAGGAAGGTTCCAACTCCCCAATTCTCTGGCTACAACCAGAAGGAGGCTACAACCCCCTATGTTCTTCGGCTATAACCAGAAGGTGGATACAACCACCTGTCCTTGCCCCGTCCTGCCACCCTGAAGTAGAAGTAGAATAATGGAACCACTGTCACACTATCACTGTGAGATATACCGCTGTAAACCTGTACCAATAAATCTGAACCATGCATCAACCATGCATCAACCTGTAATCAACCTGTACCATAAACAAGTGAATCAACCATGCACCAACCTGTAATCAACCTGTACCATAAACAAGTGCATCAAACCATGTACCGAGTATGTACCAATCATGTGTCAACTACTCATCAACTATGACTCATCAATATGTACCAACATCATCAACTATACACCTCATGTATGTGCCAACTCATCTACTATTGAACCAAACAATTTTAAAGAGGCCAACAAGGATGAATTATGGAATAAGGCCATGGATGAAGAATTGGATCAAACAGAGAAAAATGAAACCTGGGAATTGGTTCCAAGACAAAAGAATAAGAATGTGATTGGTACAAAGTCGGTTTTCATAAATAAATTGAATGAATATAGACATGTTACAATGAACAAAGCTAGATTGGTATGTAAAGGATACTCACAGGTTGAAGGAATTGAATTTGAAGAGACATTTTCTCCAATTGCCAGAATGGAAGCAATCCGATTGCTTTTAGCTTATGCATGCTCCAAGAATATTAAAGTGTATAAGATGGATGTGAAATCAGTTTTTTTGAATGGGGAAGTTGAAGAAGAATTCTACATCGAACAACCAGAAGGATTTCAGTTTTCAGAGAACGCAGATTACGTGTGCAAATTGAAGAAGTCCTTGTATGGTCTAAAATAGGATCCTAGAGCATGGTACTCTGGACTGGATACATATATACAACAGGAAGGGTTCAGAAAATGAAGTGCAGAAAACAACCTCTACATCAAGGTAACTCAAGATAGTATGTTATTAATTGAATTTTATGTCGATGATAATATTTTTGGAAGTAATGATGGCAGTTTAAGCCAGAAATTTGCAAAGGATATACCGAATGAATTTGAAATTTTATTACTTGGAGAACTATCCTTCTTTATGGTTCTTAAGATACGTCAAAGAAACCAAGGAATTTTTATTTCTCAAACTAAGTATATCGTAGAAATGCTAAAGAGGTTCAGAATGGAAGATTTCAAACCAGTTGCAAGTTGAGCAAAGATGATGATTCAAAGTCTACAGAATATATGCAATAAAGGTCAATGATTGGTAGCTTACTATATGTGACAACATCCAGACCAGATGTAATGCAGGCAACTGTATAGGTGGCACGATTTCAAGCAACACCAAAGGAATCACATGTATTAGCAGTGAAGAGGATTTTCAGATATCTCAAAGGAACAAAAGAGTTTGGATTATGGTATCCAAAAGGAAAGGATATATCACTTATTGCCTACACATATGTATATTGGTTAGGATGCATTGATGACTAACGAAGCACCAATGGATCAATGTTCTACTTGGGTGAGTGTTTAGTATCTTGGATAAGCAAAAAACAATCATCGGCATCTTTATCTACAACCGAAGCAGAGTATATTGTAGCAACAAGATATTGTACTCAGGTTCTATGGATGAAACAAACTTTGAAAGATATATAGGCTGAGTATGATGAGCCCATTCCAATATATTGTGATAATACAAGTGCCATCAGTATCTCAAAGAACCCGGTGATGCACTCCAAGATGAAGCACATTCCAATAAAGTATCACTTTCTACGAAAACAGGTTGCAAAGAAGAACATTAGAGTTGAATGTGTGGGAACAAAAGAACAAGTGGTAGACACCTTTACAAAAATGCTTCCAAGGGAATCCTTTGAGTATCTTCACCAGAGACTTGGAGTAGTTTCTACTCCAAAATGAATGTTTTTGAATTCTTGTCTTATATTTACACAAGGAAGCACCATAAAGAGGACAGTTCAAGTTGGGAGATCAATTTTAGGAAGAGTTCAGTCATGGGGAGCAACCTCAGATGGAAAGATACCTTTTTCATTGATGAAAAAGGGGGAGAGATTTATCAAATGCAAAGGTAAATGCTTGGAGAAAGAGCACAGAGACATGGTTCTTAGGGGAACGATGGTCACATGGGGAGAATGAGTGATATGACTTCAGTATTGCATCAGAGTGTTTCCATCAATTCCAAAGGGGGAGATTCTTGATTATTTGGGTTGGTTGTCATTGATTTCAACCCTTGAAGAAAGTTTGGTAGCGAATTTTGGTAGCACAAAGGTTTGGATAATGGACCCAAGTTTGTTTGATGTATAATGGTATGAGTTTTAATATATTTCAATGTAAGACTATTCTAGATGTATATTAAATTTCATGCCATTTCTGGTGGTATGTGGAACATCACATAACTCCTCACAGTTAGAGAGTTATGACCATGTGAATTTGGAGAACCCTCATGAGTCATCTAGAGGCCCCAAAAGGTCAAAGTAGTCAAAGTGGTTGCAAAGAAGAAATTATTTAAATAATACTATTTTAGATGGATAATACATGTCATTCCATTTCTGGTGGTATGTGGAACGTCACATAACTCCTCACGGTTAGAGAGTTATGGCCATGTAAAGTTGGAGAACCCTCATGAGTCATCTAGAAGCCCCAAAAGGTCAAAGTAGTTAAAGTGATTGCAAAGAAGAAATTATTTAAATAATAAAGTGAAGTGATGATTGTACTATAAGTCAAAGTTGATACAAAATAAATGATTTAAATAATAAATTTAATGGAGAAATTACTAAGTGGACAAGTGGTTAGAAGTGGGTTAGCCCTAAAATAAGGAAAGTGGTTTAAGATGATTAGAAGTTAACCCCTTGAGGAAGATACATAAAACTATAAATAAGAGGCAAGGGTCTCTCATTTAATTACACTTGAGCATATTGAATATCTATAAGTGACTGAGGTAATCAAAGTATATCTAAGGCAAATTTCAGAGGGAAGGTGAAGTAAAAAATGCTGAAATTCAAGGGAGGATAAATTCTTTTGATGATGCTTTCTAAGGTATGTTATTTACAGGTCATTTCACTGTTTTTGCAATAACCTTTTTTCTATAATGATTCAGACCGTGAAATATATAGGTTGCTGAGGAAACATATCCAAGTATCTTTGATAAAAATTTCAGCTTGTGGGTTGTTGTATTTTTGGAGTTACACTCCGTGGAAAATAGGGTTTGTGGCTAGTCCTGAAACTAGTCTAAAACAAGTGTTTCGGGTAAAAACGTCATAAATTATTCATAAAAGATCCAAATTCAGTAAGACCAAATGTATTGGTTAGATCACCATCTTTAGTATTATGTGTACTATTTTCAAATCCATACTATAAATATTCCGTGCGGGACACGCTCTACAATCTCGCTCTCTAGAATAAGCCAAAATTCAACAAGGTATGCCATTTTTTATATAACTCTTTTTATGAGAGGTTCCAAGCAATGAAACCTAGAGGAATCACATAAAAGACACTAAAGAACATTGTGTACTATTTTCATATCTTTATTCATTACAGGTACATAGTTATAATTATTTCAAGTTAGGGTTGTTGACTAATCCAAAATTAGTCATTTGAGACTAAAGTAAAGTTTGATGAAAATACTAGTCTCTTGTGGTTAAAGTTAAGGAAGGTTTGCAGGTATATGATCATATACACTGGGTCTATTATAGAGTTACAAATCATATTTGGATGATGAAATTGATGAGAGATTTTGGTTGAGGTACATGTTGGGTACATGGTTGAGACAAGTAGTTGATGAGTTGGCACATACATGAGGTGTATAGTTGATGATTTTGGTACATATTGATGATTCCTAGTTTATGTGTATTTGATGCATGATTGGTACATATTTGGTGCATGGTTGATGAACTCGTTGATGTTATAGGTTGAGGTACATGTTGGTGCATGGTTGATGCACTTGTTTATGGTATAGGTTGATTATAGACTGTTTATGGTACAGGTTGATTACAGGTTGTTTGATGCAGGTTGATTGGTACAGGTTTACAACAATATTCTCATAGTGATAGTGTAACAATGATTCCATCATTCTACTTCTATGTCAGGGCGGTTGGATAGGTAGTTGTAGACACCTTTTGGTTGTATCCTGAGAACATAGGGGGTTGTAGCCTCATTTTGGTTGTAGCCAGAGAATTGGGGAGTTGGATCTTCCCTCAAGTTGTAGTCTGAGAAACTAGGGGGTTGGATCCTCCTTCTAGTTGCAGCTGGAAAACAAAGGAAGTTGGTTCTTCCAATGAATGCAATTCTTAAAGACATATAAGAAAAAACATTATGTGGTTTTGTCCCTCTTTGGGTTTCCACGTAAAAACACTGGTGTACTTTGTATGTGTATGATTGCTCATTTGTTCATTTTTATTTACTCTGCAACTATTGGATGATAATGCTACATTGATATAACACTTGCATTTTATGGTTAAAAAAGTATTAAACTGCTCTATTACTGATTCACCCCCCCTCTTAGTAACCTAAAACCTTGAGTTTTCTCCTACTATTGGTACTCACCAATATGAATGGATGTAGTAAAGGATTCACAAATATTTTGGCAGGAATTTTTTGCTTCATTGCTAGAAGAGAGTCTGATCTAAATATATCAAGAACTCCTTCTTTTTTTCAGAGAGACAAATATGTAACCTCAAAAACACACACTTTGGAAATATACATTAGAATTCATAGGAGGCAAAGTGATATTTCATCATCGACATCTCCTATGATTCTCAAAAGGGATATTGAATCTCCACTTTAAGAAATCAATACAATGTGATCTACGCGTGAAGAACCTTTCTGAGCAAACTATTACCTTCTCTGGTTCTCCTTTCTTTGAGGGTCGGATCTTAATGTTGGATATGCATCAACATCCTCAATTTCTGTACCCAGGATATATTTCTTCAAAAACATTGGGTAGCCTGCAAAATAATATGTCAATTCCTTTCAACAATGTTCTCTCTTGCAGGAAGCGTATAGAGATGAGACCTCATTTTTGTTGGATGCTGATGAAGGACAATGGGAAAGCATGAAATCTCACTATTGAGAGAAGAAATCATAAGAATAGTAATTCTTATCTTTGTCTGGAGATGAGGATATATCTGCTTTGAATTGTCAAGATCATACAGTTATGATAGTCAAAGAGCGAAGTTTACAGTTGCACAACAAGGCGTGTTGCACAATTGTCTAAGTTTTATTTTTGGACAACAAATTGAAGTTTTCCTTGCCATTTTTGAATTGAAGGTTTAAAAAGTGGGATGTTGATACAATAGCCAATGTGATTGCATCAAAATGAGTAGTTCATCATTTAGATGTGGTATGGATTCATTATTTACCATGTTGAGGCATCATAGAATTTTTGAAGTTTTGAAAAGAAAATGAGGTTTTTAACGAGGTTGAAGAGGTTCTCAGGAACCCTATGATCATTATAAGACCAAAATCATCATTAAACACTCATCATCCATCGGTCAAGGTTAAAACAAGTGAAAAAATCATCGAAGAACCCTTGCTACGTAACATCGCTGCACAATTTCTTGTAGCTTTCTGTTGTGCAATAGGCATGTTGCACAACTGTCACATGGAAATTATGTCATTTCCAAGTCAGTTTATTCAATCCAACAGAGCATGCCACTTCATCCACATGATTTTCAAGGTCAATAAGAATCAAATCAGGAGTTCAAACCATATCTTTTTCATCCTATTATCTTGTAATTAATGAGTCAATATTGACTCCCTATTTTCAACAAATTTCATATTTTCAAGGCCAAAAAATCAACAGTACTAGTTGGTCAAAGATATCCTAATGATACTCGACACAAGGAGAAAATAAGGTGGTAACTTTATGATAAACAAACTCAGCTATTCGACAGATTTTGCAATTACATTTGTTTTAGTTTATTTTTTAAGATTTGAATGGATTTTCTTTCCAGCAATTAGGAACACTTTTTGTTATTATTTTTACTATTTAAGCAAGCATTTTGTCATGTAAGAGGAGGTTCGACTGGAGAGAAGGAAATTCGTTTTTATTGGATTTTGATTTCTAATCTTAATAAATTATCATTACATAAGTACAAAGTGTTTGAATAGTAGAGATTCACGTCGATGATGTTTTACAATATGCTTTTCCTTATGCAATATTTTTTCTCTGTTTATCATTTCTATATAAGTCTTCTCATATTTAAACTGATATATGTTTGGAATTCATCCTTGTTAGATGCTCCATCTCATGTGTAGTTAAATACTTTGTTAAGAACCAAATACTGAATACAAAAGAACCACAACAGGTATACAAGAACAATATGCAAAATATTCTTTATTACCATCAAACCCTTGAGGTAGGGCAACACCATACAATGGATCCTATTATGGAAGGGATCCTCTCTTGTTCACTTGCCTCTTCGAGGGGGAATCCTCCTATTGAGCTACAACTCACAATACAATACTTCTTTTCATATCCCATTACATTGTTTGAACCCCTTTATATAGTGATACCATCACCTAAGAACATTCTAAAGAAGGAATCTTCTAGAAGTAAAACCTTCTAAGAAGTCCTCTTACATTTATTATATCTAACTACCCATTTATTATATCTAACTACCATAGTGGGACTTATTTAATAATATAGTGGACCTAGTCCACTTTGCATTGAATGGCCTCCACTATTATCACTATGGGCCCTCTGGGCCCCCCACTACCTCTCTAGATACCTTACATTCCATCCCCCTTATGATGTCCTCAACGCTTGATGTACAACCATATACCAGGGTCCCATGGATAAGTGTGGACCATAGTGCTGAAGTAGACTAGAGAACCAAGGTCCCATTGAGAAATGGTAGCCAACATGATGAAGTAGTCCAACCGCCATTGTAAACCAGGGTCCCATGTCCAATTTCTCATGTAAACCCCACATGGAAGATATTGGCACCCAATAACCAACTAAAAATGATGCTCCCAATACTGACACCTATCATGTGGATCTAAATAAGAATATCCATCCACATAGTGGGAGATGATCAAAGATGAATCTGGAAGGAACAATACCATTGTAGAATATGTAGGTTGGATGATGGTAACTAGCTCTTGATGTGGGACATTGATGTTCTCTACAGAAGGTGGAGTAGAGTCATCAAATAAAATATGAAAGTGGTTGTCATCCCAGAAATGACAACTATCCATATACCAATCATCACAATCGTCTTCAAAATCATACCAAGCATATATTTCTTGATTATATTCATCCCTAATGTTTTCCATAAGAAATCTCTTCGGCATGCTATCCAATGAATCTTGAATACTACGAAAACTATCATTGAGGCCATTTGTAAGGTCATGCAATCTAGCATCCAATGTGTCATACAATTGGGATTTGAATGCTTCAAGAATTTATTTGAGGGTTTGAGAGGAAATAGCCATTTGAACACCCTATGAACTCTTCGGTCTCGCAACCGTCATGAAAAAACCCAAAAATAGAACAATAACTTACGATAGAAAATTACGGCTTTTTATGGAAAAACCCTAAAAAACTGTTGAATTTAAAATGATCATAACTTCACTTCCCAGACTCCGTTTTAGCTGATTTATTTTTTGAAATTTGGGTGAAATTGTGAGAGGAACTCACACCTGTAATTTTTTTAGGCAAATTCGGCCTCTAGTTGCTACATAAATAAAACAAAATCTCGCCGCCGTCCATGGAAAAACCCTGAAAAATTGCAGATTTTAAAACTTCAATATCTTGACTTCCCGTACTTCGTTTCAGACGATTGTTTTTTTCAACTTGGGTGTTTTTATGAGAGGAACTCAGATCTACAACTTGTTTCTTCAATTTTTTCATATAAATATACCGAAATGTTTTGGAATGTCGCGGCCCTCTTTTTTCTTCTTCGAAAAAAAAATCTGCAAAAATAAAAAATATTTTCCCACAATGTCTACCAAGGAAAGTTCTATAATACCACTTGTTAAGAACCAAATACTGAATACAAAATCACCACAATAGATATACAAGAACAATATGCAAAATCTTCTTTATTACCTTCAAACCCTTGAGGTAGGGCAACACCATACAATGGATCCTATTATGGAAGGGATCCTCTCCTATTCACTTGCCTCTTCAAGGGAGAATCCTCCTATTGAGCTACAACTCACAATACAATACTTCTCTTCATATCCCATTACATTGTTTGAACCTCTTTATATAGTGCTACCATCACCTAAGAACATTCTAAAGGAGGAATCTTCTAGAAGTAGAACCTTCTAAGAAGTCCTCTTACATTTATTATATCTAACTACCCATTTATTATATCTAACTACCGTAGTGGGCCTTATTTAATAATATAGTGGACCTAGTCCACCTTACATTGAATGACCTCCACTATTATCACTATGGGCCCTCTGCCCCCCCCCATAACCTCTCTAGCTACCGTACATACTTATTCATTTTTCTTAGATTGTATGTTCATAATTCATATTTATTTTGGTGCTTTCTTCCTAGCAATTTTCCATTATCCATTATTCCTCTAAAGTTATATCAATAATTCATCCATAGCTAGATGTTCTTGATATAATGGGCTGTTGATTTCTTCATTTCTTCTACCATGCTATAAATGATATATTCATTGTAGAACATTGTTTACCTTGCCTTTGTTCCTTGGAATACTCATCAACCAATCACTGATATTTATCATTTGTATTATTTGGACTCCATGCCCAATGGATTTTTTTCTCCTTTGGCCAACAACTTCATAAATTTTCTCTTTTACTAAAGACCTAGCCTCTGCTTTCATTGAAATTTTGTGAGAGATCCCTCTCTGGGTTGGAAGGGATAGATTCCATACTGCAAGTGGTTTGAGGTTACCTTTGTGATTTAATTTCCTCATCCAAAAGCAATTTACATAGTGATAACAGTTAAGACAACACAACCTTGCATTGTCCTGTTGTAGGAGGATCTTTCTATGTTCCTGAAACTGTCAAATTGTCGATGCAGTTTGGTGAAGATGTAAATAGTTTGGATTCTTTTGGAAGGAGACCTACTGATGTGATCACTGATCCTCCCAAATTATCCCATTATAGGTACATCTAGGAGGGTCAATCATAATCTGATGCAATGACTATTAATATAGAATAGTTTTCTGCATGTTTTAAAAGAAAAATACAGTCAGAGAGTTCGCCTCTATCCGACTTGTTATGAAAAATAATTCAATTTACAATTATTTTCAACATTCAAATATTTTTCTTTTTAATGGCCAACATATTGTTTCATATTATTGCAAATTTGAGGCTCAAATCATATACATCATGAATGACATTGAAGATAAGTTCAGTTCGACGATAAGCCAATATTTCAATCTCAATCAAAACAATGATATTTTGCAACTTTGAGTGTGAGAGAATATACGTAATGAATGAAGTTGAAGATAAGTTCAAACCCACAAAAATAATCCAAAATTTATCTTCTTTCAGGGTGAGTGCAACCTAACGATGGTCTCTCATGACGCATTAGTGGCAATGAAAACCTAGAAAAAAAACGATCTGTTAACTTGGAGGGATTATTCAAGGTAATTTTACAATGAATTTGAATATGGTGTAAGAAGATGAAATGTAGGAAATTGAATTATATTTCCAAATATACAACTTTTATTCATACAAATTATGAAGAAGTATGTCAAATTTGATTTTTTATAACAGTGGTATCTTATTTTTCCAACAAAAATATAAGGTATATGTTTTTTTTCGTGCATGTGTTGAGTACCTTAGCGATGAAATTTCATTCCAAAAACTTGTATACTTGTAGAGAACCCGTTGTTTTTGAGCAGTGTATGTTTTGGAAATTTATAATATTATTTTTTTATTTTTTTAAAATCATCAAAGTCAACATATCCCTAAAATTACGTCTTTTTTTCCTGCAGGCTAAGAGGGTCTTAAAATGATAAAAAAAATATATTTATTTTTAGATAATATATATCAGTCTCCTCTAGTGTCGCATATAACTCATTCGAGAAATGGTTAAGCCGAAAGTTTTTTATAGATCAAATAAGAGAGGTATGTATTCTAGGATTTTGATATATGCAAAGACAAAAAAATATTAAAAATAGTAAACAATATTAAATTAATATTTTTTTTTATATATTTGGAATCTACATAGCTGACTCTATCTATGTCTGTATTTTCGTAAAAAAATGAATTGTTTATCCTATATAAAAATAACGTCAAAGACATAGATATAGAGAGGTATTCACAAAAATGAAGGTTTTTATCAATTTGCAGACCGAACCACTAGGTTTGTCATCCCGAACCTAAATCCGAGGCAACCAAGTCAACATACATGTTGTTAATCTCGCCCAAAAAAAATTGAATTAAAAAAAGTGTTCACGCATTCTTAAGAGCGTGCATGCACTCTAGGAACACGCACACGTTCCTAATAGGATGCACATGCTATAGGAACATGCACGTCCTCTTAAGAGTATGCACATGCTCTTATAAGCTATTTTTTCTTTGTCATTCCCCCATCCTTATCTCTCTCTCTCTCTCTCCTACATATACCCCCCCTCTTTGTCTCCCTCTCTACCCCTCCTATATGTCTCCCTATCACACTCCTATACATGGTAATACCTAGACATGGCAAGACTTAGACATCACAAGGCATGGAAATACCTATACCTAGACCTTGCCTTGACATGCCTCAGAATCTCACACCCACTCCCTCTCTATACCCCCCTCACCTCCCTCTCTCTCTCCCCCCTCTTCAAGTCTCCTCTCTCTCTCTCTCTCTCTCTCTTCCCCTCCCTCCCCTATTACTCGCCCCTCTCTCTTCCACCTCTCTCCCACCCTTTCTCTCTCTCCTCATTGTTAGTCTCAATCTCACTCTCTCTCTGCCCTTCTTTCTCTCTCTATTCCCCCTCTCTGTTTCCCTCCATATCCTCCCTTCCTATCACTCTCTCTCTACACCCCTTTTGTGTCTCCCTCTCTTATTCTCTTCCTCTCACTATCCATCTCTCTACACCCCCTCTCCCTCCCTCTCACTCTCTCTATCTACCCCTCCTCTTTTTCTTTCTCTCTCCTCTCACAATCTCACACTCTCTTTCTCTCCCCCTCCCCTCCCTCTCTCTCCCCATCCCTCTATTACAAAAATCTCCAAGCTAGGGTTTTCATACCCTCGACCCTTATTTATACTAAATATGTCTATCAAGAGAAGCATCTAGAGGAAGATCCTTCTAGAAGCAAAAGCTTCTATTAGGTCTTCTTACATCCGCCTTAAAGCAGAGACATAAATGATTTACAAAAGAAGAGAGTAACAAAAGATGAACTACAAGGGATGATGGATTCAACTGAAGCTAAGTTGGAAGCAATAATGGGTACTAAGATGGAGGGCTTAAAAAGGGAGATCATGGAAGGATTGAAATTTTTTCTAATATAGAGGAGACTTGAAAGTGAAAATGTATCCCATGAAATTCATGACGAGGAAAAAAGGAAGATGAATCAAGAATGGAGAACCTCCAACTTTGGGTTGAAGACCAACCAATTTCCTAAGATCGATAGGAGGAAGTTTGATGGCAAGGATCCAATCACATGGACACTTCAAATGGAGAAATTCTTTGATCTACATGATGTGCCACATACAAAAAAGTTGTGAATTGCTTCTTTATATTTAGAACCCAATCAATTTGTGTGGTATCGATGGATTTTTTCTTGCAAATCACTCGTCACTTGGAAAATGTTCAAGAAATAAATGATAGAACACTATGAGGATACAAAGAGAAACACCTTCTTTAGCCAATTGATAAATCTCAAGCAAAAGGGTTCAGTTGCAGAGCACATTCATAACTTCCAAATATTGAATATAAAGGTAATGGATATTCCAGATGAGCACCTGATTGATATATTCATAGGAACTTTAAATAATAACATTCAACATGAGGTTCACCTTTGGGAACCCAAATCATTGGAGAATGCATTCAGGGTGGCAAGAAATGTTGAAAGTAAAAATATGGCTATGGCTATTAGAAGGACCACTCCTAACATCTATCGAGAGAATAATGTTCCATCTTCTAAAACACCTCAACCTACGAGGTTGACACCTCAACAATTGGAGGAAATAAAAGAAAAAGGTTTATGCTTTAATTGTGACAACAAGAATAGTAAGGGGCATAAGTGTGGTGAGAAGAAATTATTCTACATAGATTGTGAAGAGGAAGAAGAACAAGAACAAGAACAAGAACAAGAACAAGAACCATCTCAAGTTGAATATGTAGAAGCGATTTATTTTGAAGATTTGACTCCCACGATATCATGTAATCCATTGGCTGGAATTAACACTCCTCAAACCCTCAAGATCGAAGGATATATCAAAAAGAAAAAGGTAATAGTACTAATTGATTCCGGTAGTACTCATAATTTCATTCACTATAAATTAGCCAAAGATCTCAATTGCATTGTATATCCAACACCATATTTTCAAGTAATGATTGCATATGGAGGAACTATCAATTGCTCAAGCAAATGAAATCAGATCAATATTACCATGGGGGAATATGTAATGAAAATTCCAATGATTTATATACCCATGGGTGGTGCTGATGTCGTACTAGGAATCCATTGGTTACAATCATTAGGAACAATGGATTTTAATTTTCAATAACTTTTCATGAAATTTTCATTGGAACAAAAAGAAATTGAGTTAAGGGGTATCACAGGGAAACCCAGTAAGGTGATAAGATCTAACGGCATGAAAAAATTATTAAAAAAGGGGCATCAAGGTGTAATTGCACAACTATGCTCACTAGATTTTCAAACATCTAAGCCATATATTCCTCTAGATCTCCAAGGGATTATTGATAAGCATTCCAAAGTATTTGAATATATTCCCAAAGGTCTTCCACCCACTCGAAATCATGATCATGCTATTCACCTAATTCCTGGGAGTGTTCCTCCTAACCTTAGCCCTTACAGATACCCTTATGCCTAGAAGAGTGAAATTGAGCACATGGTTGAAGAAATGTTATAGGATGGCATTATTAGACCTAGCCAAAGTTCTTACATTACACCGATGGTAATGGTACTAAAAAAATATGGCTCATGCGTATGTGTCCAGATTATAGAGAGTTCAACAAGATCACTATTAAAGACAAGTTTTCCATTCTCGTCATTAATAAATTGTTAGATGAACAACATGGATCAATCTATTTCAAAAAGTTGGATCTTCATTCAAGGTATCATCAAATTATAATGAAGGAAGCAAATATCCCAAAAACAACATTCCGAACTCATGAAGGCCATTATGAATTTTTGGTCATGCCTCTTGGCCTTACAAATGCACCTTCCACATTCCAAGGGTTGATGAATTCCATTTTCAATCCCTTCCTTCGAAAATTTCTGTTAGTGTTTTTTGATGATATACTAATCCATAGCAAGTATTGGGAGGATCATGTGTGACATGTTGACAAGGTGCTACAACTAGTAAAGGAGAAACAACTATATGCCAAACCATCCAAATGTTTCTTTGGGGTGAAGGAGGTAGAGTATTTGGGTCATATTGTATCTCATGAAGGTGTCAAGGTAGACCCTAACAAGATTAAGGCCATGATGGACTGGTCGATTCCCAAAACATTGAATAATATTAGAGGATTTTTGGGTTTGATAGGTTACTACCGCAAGTTTGTTTGGAACTATGGAAGAATAACATCACCTTTAATGACATTAACTAAGAAGGATGCATTTTCATAGACTCCAATGACAACTCAATCTTTTGAACAAATTAAAGAGGCAATGTGCAAATATCATGTCTTGACCACACTAGACTTCACAAAAACCTTTATTGTGAAATATGATGCCTCAGGAAATCACATTGGTGATGTTCTAATGAAAGAAGGAAGGCCCCTTGCTTTTGAAAGTCAGACACTCAAGGGAAAGGACTTACACAAACCCATTTATGAGAATGAAATGATGGAAATACTACATGCATTGAAGAAATGACGCCCTTACCTAATAGGTAGGCACTTCAAGGTCAAAATAGATCATGATAGTCTTGAATACTTCTTGGAAAAAAGACTATCTTCATAAGAACAACAAAAATGGGTGACCAAGATATTGGGTTATCATTTTGAAATCATCTATAAAAAAAGGGAAGAAAAATGTTGTGGTAGATGCACTCTCAAGAAAGGATGAAGATGTTGAGGCCTTTCTCTGTGCTATTCGATCATCCAAACCGATTGGATAATAGAAGAGAGGGATGAATGGAAGAATGAAAAAAACGTGTGGACTCTCATTCAAATGTTGCAACAGGATTCCAGTGCATCAGATACATTTACATGGAAAAATGATTCAATATGGTACAAACATCACTTGTATTTATGTAAGAACTCCCAAATCAAACAAAAGGTACTCTTGGAATTTCACACCTCTCTGGTAGGAGGGAACTTGGGATTTTTGAAAACCTACCATAGGGTCAAGAAGGAATTTTTTTGGGATCGACTTAAAACTGATGTTCAAAGGTTTATGGCAGAATGTTTGGTTTTCCAACAAAATAAGGTGGAAACAATTAAGACCCCAAGCCTTTTACAACCATTAACCATCCCAAGTCAGTGTTGGATGGAGGTTTCCATGGATTTCATCACAGGTTTACCAAAGTCTGAAGGAAAGAGTGTCATCATGGTGATTATTGATATACTAACCAAGTACACACACTTTTGTGCACTCTCTCATCCCTTCAAAGCTAGTACAGTTGCCACCACATTCATGGAGACAGTTCAGAATATGCATGGAAGCCCAAATATTATTGTAGGTGACAGAGATACCATCTTCACTAGACATTTTTGGACAAAATTATTTTATTGTTTGGGTACTCAATTGGCTCATATTTCATCCTGTCATCCTCAATTTGATGGAAAAACCAAGATAGTGAACAAATGTCTGGAAGGATACCTTCATTTCTTTGTATCTGATAAGAAAACACAATGGTTCAAATGGTTACCCTTGAAAGAATGGTGGTATAAAACTTTCTTTCATACTGCAAAAACAATGACACCATTTATGGCACTCTATGGATACCACCCTCCTTCCATCACTTCTTATCTAAAATAAAAATCTAAGGTTCAAGCACTGGAAGATCACATCGAGCATCCACAACAAGTTCTCCAAATCTTAAAGGACAACCTTACCATGGTACATAATCACATGAAACAACAAGAAGATCAACATCGTAGTGAAAGAAGTTTTTAAGTAGGGGATTGAGTGTTTTTAAGACTACAACCATACAAACAGATGTCCCTTAAGCAAGCCAATAAGGATAATAAATTATCACCAAATTACTATGGCCCTTATAAGGTGTTGCAAAATATTGGTACTATGGCATACAAATTGGATTTGTCTGCATCTTCACGAGTACACTCAATTTTCCATGTTTCATGCTTAAAGAAGGTTATAGGTGACAAGATCCCAATTCAAACTATATTTCCATAACTTGACAAGGAAGGAAAAATCATATTGGATACTGAAGCTATCACTGACACAAGAATTTTCCAGCTAAGGAATAGATCCATTTTAGAGTATCTCATTAAGTGGAGGAAACTACCTCTTGAAGATTTCACTTGGGAAGATGAGTCTTTTATACATAAGCATCCAGAATTATTCAAGTGTTGCGGACAACACTTTTTTGAAGGGAAGGGGCATGTTAAGCCCTAAATAGTGGCACATAACCCCTTAATTAGGGCATATTACAATAGTAATGTTATTTTGTTTATGTCAACTTGGGTCCATTAGTTGTAATTGTAACTCCTAGTATCCTATATATACCAAGGAGACCTTTTCATTTGGAATCATCTTGTATTTGGAAATCTGTGTGGTGTATAAGGAGGTTTCCCCCTCAAAGAGGCTTATTGTCTGAAATTCTCTCTTTTTCAAGGTGTTGAGTACTTATTCTGAGGTTTTTCTATGCTATCTTGGTATTTGATTCCAAACAGATTAATGGAGAAATATAGAGAAAATCCAAAAGAATTTTATAACTTGAAATCTCAAAATTAAAGAAAATACACCCTATTCTATCCTCTTCATAAAAGTGAGCCTTTCCCCCATTAAGAGAATGGATATGACCAGATACCTAATGTATAAGAACAATTTAAAAATATGGAAGACAAGAGGCTTCCTAAAACATCGTCACTATGGGATGAAATAGAATCTCACCTTTGTGACACTAAGAGGGTTGAATATCAAAAACATTTTTTCTTAGGGTGTCCACAATATACCTAGATTAGATCTCAATTTCAAAAGATTTGTCACACTATCAACCTTCTTAACCTTTTTACTTAACAAAACTATGGTGATTTTGGAACACTTCTCTTAATTCTTTTCAAGCACAAAAATAAAATTCTAAATAATTCCTAGTAATCTCTTACCTTCTTGAGGTTAGATAGACCATATCCAGTCTCATTGAATGTGGGTAGTAATCACCATCTGTCATCATCATCATCATCATTAAATTTATCTTTTATTTATCTTTTATTTTTTTAATGAAAAATTATTCTTACATTTAAACGTAATATACTTAACTTATTTTTAATTACTCTATTTCATTTTTATATTAATAATGTTGAAAATCATAACATAAATCAATTTTATTTCATAATCTTTTTTTTTTTTTTTATTCGAGAAAAATATTAAATATTTATAAATTCCTAAATCTCTTGCTATGTTAGATGGTCATATAATATATATACACATCACAAAACATAACTTTTTTTATACTTCTCAAAATGGTAGGGGAGATCGAAGACAATATTGTGCTCCATCTCACATTTAGTGAATGTTGTTTTACATCCACTTGCACTCAATTATTCAATCATTCATCACCACTCCAAACCATTGTACGTATAATGTTCTCAACAACCATTTATAATACACAACCCAACCATTTATAATACACAACCCCTTATTACGATCATTAAAGTGAAAGCATTAGAAGAGGCACATCATTGTGCCTAAATCTTGGGTGCGGACTTGTATGTTAAGGCCCTAGGTTGAATTGAGGCACTTGTTGAACTGATTAATTAGTGTGGTGTAATTTTCATAATTGGTTATTACAATGAGACAAAAGTGATGGGGTTTGACATAATGACCTATATAATCTCAACATGCCTGTAAATAATTGATGGTTTTTCTTACTTGAACTAGAGTAACATTCATTGTTTGTACAAAATTACAATTATTATGAGTTTCTATATCTATAATGAATTAAATAAGTGTCTAGATTATTTGATCCTTGTGATTATTGTAGGGTCCTTACATAACTGAATCACATAATGCCTCTTGTAGTGGGCATTGGTTATGTTGGTTATTATGCTTGAAGTGCTAATAATGTATCTTAGTTTTCTTCTTTTATAGTAGTTACTGAGTCTACATTGGTTAGGTGGGTGATTATACCCAAAGTGCCAATAATACATCTTAGTCTTCTTGATCCGGATTATTTTGAGAAAGAAATGAAGGCAGATATTTAACAATGAAATATACAAAGATATTGCAATAAACAAAGAGATACAATAATGCACAATTTTTATTAATGAGAGAAATGTGCAGAAACTGTAAAATTACAAAAGAAATGACTCACTATAATGGTGGCAGCTTATCTCTAAGAAGAGATGTGATGGCTATGCTCATTAGCAAGAAGATGATGTTTACAATGAGGCTCCAAATTCATTTTTAACATAAATAAAATCCAAAACCCTAACCTCTAAAAATGAAACGCCAAAAGGTTTGTGGGCATCAATGGGGGTATTTGATACATCAACTTCTCGAGGGTGTAACGTTTGCATACGATCTCTATTTCGGGAATTTTATACCTCATCGGAAAGGTATATACAAGGAATGCATATTAATTTCAACCTAGAATTTTCCTGTGGCCACATGCTAGGCACCGTTGAGCCCAAAACTTGTCGTTTATGGCCTCAAAACAGCCCCAAAAGTTCAGGACCTGAAAAACCGTAGAAAAAATGCCAAGGTGGAAACCTTTGTTTTGAGCCAGTGGAATAGGTGGGTGGCCACCAATTTCCTCTTGGATCATTCTCCCCCCCTTAGGAAGAAATGGTCCCCATTGTGTCAATTTCTCATGGAAGATGGGGAAGCTTTTGTTGAATCTGAACCTTGGTGAACTACTTGCCTTGCTGAAGAAGTTGTCATGATTAGATGGTTGAAGGTGGTTATGAACTTGTTGTTGGAGGGGTTGGATCCATTCAACTAATATAGCTGCATGATATTCTCGAGTGTGGGAGGAATATATAAGTGAAGATGCGATATGAGGAGTATGAAGGGCTCTGTTGTAACTTTGTTGGATTACACACTGTGGAATCACCTTCGTAGGTGACGCAACAATATGTGTGTGCTCTTCTACAATCTACTTCTATTGGATAGAAAGGTCTCGGGACAAGGCTGCAATGGTTACCATGTCCTTCTGTTCATCCTTTTCCCAGATTGTGAAGATTCTAAACTTTGCGGTATGAGAGATTACTTTGTGGAACTATTTTGTCGAGACAGTAGTTGGGACTACCTATGGTATCCTGTAGAGATGCCCCCCCAAAGTAACAATGACGCTACGATGTCGAGATTCATAAACAACATGACCTTCCACATATATGGCTGGCCTAACATAACACCACATACTTCCAGTGGGGAAACATCACACAATACCTCATCCTTTAAGTGCTTGATGTCGTAGGACATGCGACATTGTTCATTGACATAAATATCTCGACCCTGGAGGAGTCACTCATTGTTGTATGGTTGCGGGTGTGGCATTGTTGTCAAATACAATTACTTGATGACCTCTTCTGAGATTAGGTTCTTCGGTATTACTTTATCAATAATAAAATGCAGCAGGGTCCCATTCACCCACATCTATGAATGGAAGAGGTGTTCCCCCTCCTTAGGATCCTCTGGTTCTTCTGCTTGGGTTTTTGTGCTCACAAAAGTAGCAATGGGTTTTGCATAAATTATCTATCTCCTTTTATTACTGTCTAAATTAGAGTCTTGTCTGGGGCTCGACTTTATTTATTTGAGATCAGCTACTAATGACTATTTCGAGTGACATTCATCGATGTTGTGCCAAGGGATTTTGTGTAAGTCACACTACTTCCTAATGTCCTTCTTTATCTTTTTGTTTCTCTTTTTTTCCTACAACTTGGACTGGTTGTCTTGAGGTTGGATATTTTGTGGATTAGGGTTGCATGTACCATACTTTGGTTGTTGTGGATTTTCAGATCCAAATTCCCACTTGTTCTAGTGCTTAAATTTCTATTCGATTTTGACAACATATCGATAAGAGGCTCCCAATGATGAGATGTTCAAAAACTCCATTTCAGTTTGGATATACCTGTGTTGAGCCCTGCGGTATTTTATAACTAGATTATGTTCAGAATATTTGATACCCATCTTGGTGCGCAATGTATGGAAGTTATTTGTGAACTAAGCACTATTTGGCCCCTCTCTTGATGCAGCATGACCCATCTCATGTACTGGTCATCATAGTTTCCCACAAGGTAATATTGTTCCTTGACTGTATCTATAAAAAAATCCTAAGTGGGCTCAGCCCAAAATATTCTAGACTCCTCTATGGAATTTTTCTCCCAGTAAGCTTCCCACCAATGCTTGACATGCGGGAGAGCCTTAAGGAGCACAAAGGTGATCTTTTCCCTGTTGAAATTTTTTTGGACAAAGAAATAACCTTCTAGCAGATTCAACCATTTTTCCAAATCATATCCATCAATCTGACCTTAAAATATGGGAATATCGAAATTAACTTGTAGCTTGAATGGGGCAGTGTCTCCAAAGTGACTGCTTGACGAAGACGTGCTTTCTATTTTCGGTAATCATTGAAGGATTTGGGAAAAATTATCCAACATCTCATTCATTTTTTGCATGACAAATTCCAAGAGAAACATCTTGATGGGATCTTTTTCTCGCTCGTCTCTCTTTTTCTCCACCATGGGAGTCCGCTTGGGTTGGCGAGAGAGGTTTTCCTTAAGGGAAACTAGCTCGAGACCCAACTCTCTATACCTTGACCTCATTGGGGACATGCACTAAGAAACGAAAAGGAGTAACCTGCTTTGATACCATTGATCCAGATTATTTTGAGATCAAAATGAAGGCGGAGATATAACAATGAAATATACAAAGATATTGCAATAAACATATATATACAATGATGCACAATTTTTATTAATGAGAGAAATGTAAAGAAATGGTAAAATTACAGAGTGAATGACTCGCTAGAATGGTGGCAGCTTATCTCTAAGAAGAGAGGGGATAGATATGCTCATTTGCAAGAAGATGCTGTTTACAATGAGGCTCCAAAGGCCTTTTAACATAAATAAAATCCAAAACCCTAACCCTGAAATGTGAAACACCAAAAGATTTATCGACCCTAATAGGAGTAGTTGATATGTCAACTTCCCAAGGACGTAACTTTTGCATACGATCTTCATTTGGGGCGTTCTATACCTCGTCAGAAAGGTCTAGTCGAGGATTTCATATTTCGTTCGGCCTAGCATTTTTCCTCAACGAATTTCTGGGAATTGTTGAACCCAAAAAACATCGTTTAGGGCCTCAAAATGGCCTCGGAAGTTCAGGACCCGAAAAACTGTAGAAAAACTGCCAAGGTGGAAACCCCTGTTTTGAGTCAGTGGAATAGGTGGGTGGACAACAATTTCCTCCTGGATCACTTCTTCTTTTACAATTGTTAGTGATTTTTTGACGAGTCAAACTAACCTGTATCAATAGCACTGGTTACCTCTAGTGAGAAGCTCCAATTAGAACTCACACAGTTTGGAGTAGGGAAACCAGTCATATTTTCGCTCAACAACCATTACAAGTTTTGGGGTTTACCGATTGCGATTGGTCCATCAGTGATAGTTCTTGAGATAAAGAATAAAATGCAACTAATCTAAGATGAAAATGCATACGTCCACTAATGATCCGTCGGATCTCAACTTATGCGCTTTTTAAGTTTGAAAAGAATGCTCTGATTTGAATTTCATTACCATAGGAAAAAGAACTTGAACAACATGAAATAAAGCTTATAATCTGAAATGTAAACAGCTGGAACAGAAATGGAAAAATAGAAAATAAAAACACAGCAAAAGAGAGTCTCAAGACACTGGAATTGTTAACGGAGTTCACCCCCTTCACTGGGCTACGTCTCCGGGTCCCTCTCCAATGGGTACCGATCCAATATTAGTTTCAAAAAGGTACATAAATGGCTGGAATCAACTTCARCAACTATGAAYAGAAAAYTGTGTAAAAGCCTTCAAGACTACGTTTCTGGAAATTACAAAATGGTCTTCACTATACAAACAACCAATTAATGACAGAGTAGTCGACTTGTAAAAACCACAGCATCTGGACTTCACAGCTAGAAAAGACGCCCTTCACATTGGCTGAACAATGGTTATATAGCATACTGGCCTCACAGCAAAGATGCTTCAATTAAATGGAAAAACAGAATTGTTACTTCGCAATTCATAACGAATATGACACCTGTGCATTCCCAACCGAGTTCCTTAACAGAATGATGGCATAATCGTGTAGCTGGGAGGTTTATTGCACCGTCATTGACTCAGCTATGTATTCAATAGAGTGAACAGACGAAATCTTCTCATTATGGCTTGAAACAGATGCCCCATAAACTGTTCTCCAATCCACACGTAAAACTCCCACGAAACTGTGTACAAATGGTCCCATGCCATGTTATAGCGCGAGCCCAGGCTGTTACGCAATGCCCCTTGGAATGTGCACAATGGATTACCATAACATCATTGTGTGGGCTGAGATCCAACGCTAAGCAACAATGATTGAACCTTGCACCAATGTTTTATGTTCTGCCACGTCATATTACAGGGCTCGGCTGTACGTGACTTAATCATGCTCTAATCTGTACACAAAGCATATATATATAACCACTTTGATATATCAAACCTTTGCGCAGATTGTCTCATAATCGATGCCCATCAAATGTTTCACCATGTAACATATCTCATATGGTGAAATCTCATATCTCATATGGAATGTGGCAGCAACATCAAAGAAGTTTAGTTTATGTGCCGAGACATAACAAGAATTAGTATATGTGATGTCCTTTACGCCATTGATTAATAACCATGTACCATATTGGATCAATAGAATTTGGAGGACGAAAAAACCCCTTCGGATCAACTAACGATAACCATAAAGCAAACACAAAACCACACACATTTTTTCAGTGACCCTGAAAATATTTCACTCAGAAAAAAGACAAGAATATGGGTAAATGATTGCAAACCCAAAATATTCCAGCATTAAAACAATCATATACAATCCCATGCTCACAGATTCAAACAAACATTTCCTAAAGAACATAAATAAAAATGCAACAACTACACATAATAATAGTCTACAATGTGAGATACATTTTTACACAACTCTAGTGCTGAAAAAAAGTAGCAAAATAGTCCACAATAGGTGCAACACAAGAATCAAAGTTCTCCAAAATAGTCCCTTTGATGATGGTGAAATACTTACAATAAAAATGTTCATAAATTACAATTTTTGACATCTTGTAAAATTACACGTCGAATTTTGTCCTTTAGTGCTTGTAGGCCATCATGGCTTTTGACACTAGTTTGCCTCCTACAATGTAATCAATGAATTGCATACCATGGGCCTCCTTTTCCTCTTTTCCTAAGACTTTCCTATTATGATATTCCATGCCTTTTTTAAAAATTTCACTTCATCCTCTGCCATTTTGATTGATTTTTGTTATCTAATTGTTGCTCATGTGTTGGTAACTCATCATTTTTTGTAGATAGAATTTGTAGAGACACTACTATGCTTTATGAGCCCTCTACACTCACACATGTGGAATTTATGGAGGACGTTTTCATGTTTTAGCATTGTATCTTTGTTTTAGAGGCATTTTGGGGGTCATCCTTAGACCTATCGCTTTTATCATGGATTTGCTATGTTTCAGGGGATTTTACGAGGATATTAGTTGATTGAGGGTAAAGCGCTTGGTTTCCTCATAGAAATAGAGAAAGTGCTCCCTCATTTGTACACATTACTACTTGTGGAGGATTACAACTACTTGTCTACTTCTATCTTTTTCTTTTTCTATGGATGAATGACTTATGTGACTTCTTGGATAGATTATATATGGATTATTTCTCAAGTTTGATGGATGATTCATGGTTTCGATTGCATGGATGAGCATTGATTTATCTAGTAAGTGTTCTTTATAAGTATTCATGGATTTATTTATTGAATGTATGAACTGTGAATGTGATTATCAAGTGATGAAGGTGCATTTTTCCTTGTATTTTTCTTAAATAGATCTTATCTTGCAAACCCTATGAAGGTTTCTAGTGGATAACCTTCCCTTCATATTGTATTAAAAGCTTGTTAAAGGACATAGGATAATTAGGGTTTGTAGTGGACTACCCTAGTTGTCATCCTATAGGATAGCCTCCTAAGGTTTGTAGTGGACTAATTCAGGGTTTATCCAAAATCCATGTTTCACCTTCATTTTCAAGAATGTTTGACCCCATAAGTCATAAAATAGTAGGCACTAGTTTTAAATCCCTTTAGTCAATCCTTAGAATCAAAATATAACTTTGGTTTTAGTGTTTTATGGATATATTAGGGTTTGTAGTCATTATTTTTTCAATTTTCAACCATAATTAGGCTAGAAGTCTAAGGTTTAATTGGAATTTCGTCCTTAAAAATATATCTTATTGTCATTTTGTTAACATGTTTTTCATGACATTGGATATCGATGCTCGCTATGTCCATGAAAAACCTCCTTGAAATTCGTGAGAGAACATGGGGTGGTCGAGCATTTTTGGAGTATTGGGGGATCAACAAAAAGAACATCTTATAGACCCATTAAATGGAACAACATGTCACTCCAAGGATTTGAACCTAGGTGGGGAGGATACAAATTATTCCTCCCAACCACCCAAGCTACATCTAATGGACAATATCTTGTTATCATTTATTGCATTGTTGATTGCATTTTCAATCCTCTAGGGCTTGACATCTTACATAGTTAGGGATGTTATGTGCCATTTATGTTTCAGAAAATAATTGTTCATAAAACCCTAGTTTAATGTGTATTTTTATCCCTAGTTGTTATTGCATGTTTACTTGTTTAAAGGGTTGATTTCTTGCTGTTGTTTCAACTTGATATATTGCTGAGGATTTTCATCTTTCACACAAGTTTGGTAGTTTGGATGTTCAAGAGTTTATGTCTGAAGTTTTATGGTGGATTCTCTCTTCTATCTTTTAAGTTTTAAACTCATCAAGGCAAGGGCACATGCATAAACAAACTTACTATGGATCAACATGGAACTAGAGAGGTAACTAATATAGAGGAACATGGATGACTAAAATAAATGCATAGAGATATTATAGTAGCATAACAAAGACACGGATCACAAGAAGAAACTAGATTCAATATCAAGGAAAGCCCACGATTGGACCCCATGTCCACATTTGACTAGGATGGATGGATATTTGTGCATGGTACAAATTGACTACATTGCTTAGTAGGTCATATTATATGGCTTCTTCCAATGTTTTGAGGAAGAACCATGCAAAGGGGGATGGAATGCAATGTACCTAGGGAGGATAATATGGGGTAATATGGGATAATCAAGATTGTTTTATTGTGGTTATAGAAGATCTTAATAACTAAGAGAGTCACGAAGTTGCAACATAATTTTCATACTGTAAGTCTTCTATTTATTATCAGAGTATTCTAAGTGGTGTTTGTTGAGAGAAAGATTTTACATAACGTGCTTCGATGGCAGATGCACTATTAATGTTTGTTTGTGAATTGACAATTTGAGTTTAAAATGTGAGATTGCATATTTTGAAAAACCCTAAAATGATGTTCACAAGTAGGATACAAAAATTTGGTGTTGAGAGTGGCGATCTCAACATCACAACTCTTCCCTTTGTTTGATCAAACATTTTTGATATGTATGCATACTGAATTAAGGACATGTGATTGCATATTGATTTGAGGACATATGCATGGTTAGGGTCATCGGTGAAACCCATATTTGGTTAGAGGTATCTGTGAATCTCATATTTGTTGGAGTTTAAAATTTGGTTAAGTGTGATCACTTAAAATCCATATTTGGTTATTTTCATTTTGAAAATTGGTGATTTAACGCTAACTATTATGTTACATAATTATATTAACATAATAATATTCAAGCTTCTCCAAGACCCCTCTTCAAACAAGATTTCTAATAAAACTACAAAGTAATTGTTAACCTTGAATCTACACATACATTTTTTTAGATTTTTCAATAGGATATCCCAACGCCCAGAGATATGTATTTTAAATATAATCCCTAACCAAATAATAAACTCCAACAAATATACTCACCACTCTCAACACACACCAAAAATCATAATCCTACTTATTATAGATTTTTAAGGTCTTTGAAATATTAAAGTGCACCAAACTAATATGTAATCTCAAATTTTTTGGTTATAAGTTTTCTATTTCCAAACACACCTTACTTACATAGTGCTTCCACCATCCAACCACATTAAGAAAAATATTTATGTTTTTCCTAGCATACACCACACAAAAATGTTTCACTGAATAATACTTTATCGATGAAAAAGAACATTTTTGTTATTTGTTGTGCATAAAACATCTGGTCTGCATCCATCATATACACCTTCGTGCTCTATTAATTATCATGGTATTTTCCCTAACCAAATATATAATTCCAACAAATAAAGGTTCCACTCTCAATGCACACCAAAAATCCAGATCTTGCTCGTGACCAATTTTTTAGGGTTTTTCAAAATATTCATGTGCACCAAAATTATATGTAATATCACATTTTTAACTCACAGGTTGTCTATATTCAAACATGCCTTACATAGCATGCTTCTTCCAAACCACATTAAGACATACTTCTCCTAGCATACACCACACAGAATATACTCTGCCACTAGATAAGAACACATATATTATATGTTGTGCATAAAAACTTTGGATTGCATCTATCATCTGCATATTCATGCCTTTGTTAACTATCAGGGTCTTAAATTCCCACGATAACAATAAAATCCAAGATGTAAAACAATAATGGTATACCTGATGCCTCTGCTCTGCTTCACAAGGATGCTCAAAAGTTGTTGTTGTTGTGATTTCTCCTCTCTTTTTTTCTCTACTCATAGGTCTTCCTACTAAGTGGTTGGATGGGAAATATTTGTTGTAAGGTGTGTTTAATTCTAACAAAATATATAAAATCATCTTATTTTGGTGCACACGAATAATTTGAAAACCACTAAAAAGATGGTCACAAATAGGACCTGAATTTTTGGTGTCGAGAGTGAAAGCCTCACATTAAATATTTCGTGTTGAGAGTGGATACCTTAGCATTATAATACTTCACTCTATTTGATTAACCATTCATGATGTGTGTTAGATTGCATATTGAGTTGCAAAAATCTGCATGGTTAGAGGCCATCCGTAAAACCCATATTGGTTTGGGATTATCCATTAAAAATTCATATTTGGTTAGGGTCATCTCTTAAAAAAACATATTTTTTGGTGTTGGGTTATACTATTAAAAATATTGTATTTGTAGATTTAAGGTTATCAAATATTGGAACTCTTGTTTGAAGGTGGGTGTTGGATGTAAATGTGTTGAACTTGCATAGAATAGATCTAGCTAGAAAATGACATACAAAATTTGTAGAGAAAATATGATAAAAGAGAAGCAAGAGAGAAAGAATGGAAGAATTCTCATTAACCAAATGAATGAATGATAATTTACACATGATATACTTTGTATAATGCACACTGGAGGAGAATCCAATGCACTATAGTGGTGGTTTGGAGTGATATGGACACACACTAGTAGTTACGGGAGTAAACTTCCACCTAGTCTAGTCTCTCTGGCAGTTACAGGAGTGAAGTGCCACCTGGTCTATGTTAACTAGTCTCTTAGTCTTCAATTTATTGACTGAAATAGAGTGAAGTGAGGAGGAGATCATGGAATCATAAGTAAAGTGATAGTCTGGTGATAATCTGAAGGACAATGCACATTAGCTAGTGATGATCCCAATGTTGCATGGTGATGATTGCAATGTGGCATCTAGACTCCACTCAAATGATCAAACTAAAGTGTGAAATGAAGAGAATATTATCCTAGAGGAATATTCTCCCTAAACTATAGGATACTAAATAATGACTAATAAACATAGGGAAAACCTTAGGAAAAATAAATCCTAGGTGTGTGTCAAGTATCTCCAACACCCCCCCTGAACATCACTATGGTGAAAATAAAGAATGGGTCTCGGCAACGAGGCCATGTTAGGGACCCAAATACAAAATATACACTAAAATAAATGAGGAAAGAGCGAAAACCTCATGGGAAAACCCTCCCTCAAAGTACAATGTATGTAAAAATAAGAATAAACAATTTCTAGGTTATAACACCCCTGTTTCCCCCAACTTGTAATTAATCATAAAATAGGATTACCATGCTAAGGCATGTGGGCGATGTAAATGTATTATTGTTAAATTGCCCATAAATGACTGTCGGGGGGTGATGCCTTGAAGTACGATCCATGATATCTCTAGAGGAAAGAATCAATTAATGAAGGAAAGGACTGGTGGTTGAATAATCAACCACCCCTATGAATGGAAACATGGGTTGTCAACCCAAAGTACCACAGAGACCTGCAGACCCGAGCTTCCTTCTGACAGAAGGAACAGGATAGGTTGGAAACCTTACTAAAGAAGGAAGGTAAGATACATATAGGGAGACGGTAAGGAAGAGGGACATAAAGAGAAGAGACACCAGAGGAGAGGGCAAGCTCAGAAGGAGATGCGCGAACCAAAAGGAAGTGAAGAGAACATGACCTGAAGAATCCAAATGTGAGCTTGATGATGAGGAAGCATCTGATAAAACTCACAGGGATACTGTGACAGAGAGAAGGTCTTTGAGAGATGGCATAGTTCCCTAGTGATATCATGGCTTGGCACGAGGGTGGCCAGAGTGCTAAGGATGAATTCCTCTGAGCCTATGGTTGGGTGGAAATGAACACACCCAAAGTTAGTTAGTTGGCTACAACTTGTAATAGATAAGTATTCTCATACCCTGTGTAATTGAGCTGTAACTGTGTAATAAAATTGGATATACTGTGAATGTTTTCAGGGATGTGCATTTTTTTCTTAATGGTTATATTGTATCCCTTTTATTTCTTCTTGATTGTGTAATTAAGAAAGTAAGAAATTATATGGTTTGGACATGACTTGTACTCGTAAACGATTGAGCAATGTGGTGGCTTAAGCTAGAGCAATGAATTGTGAGTTCGTTGACCTTGGGCATAGTTTCACGTGTGCATGTCGAAACTCCTAGTTGTTCTGAGTCCCTTGGAGGAAGGAGTTTGTTAAATCTTAGGAGGGATAGTACATGTATACACAGGCTCTCTACGAGGCATGTAGAGACCAAGAACCTCTTAATTTCTAGAGTTGATGAATGAGCACAAGGGGTGCACGGAATAATTATTCTAAGTGTTAAGTTCAAGAGAAAGAGCGCAAAGCTCTTAAGCCTTTCAGAGCTAACAAAGCTCAGGAAGAATAGTGATATTGAAGTATCGAAAGGGAAGGTTCCTTTTTCCGGAAGACGAACGAACAATATCTGTTCGGGAAGAGCCAAGGTCTCTCGTGACTGTTGGATATGGGAAAGAGCATGGGAGTTAACCCCTTGAGTCATTGAGACTTCATGAGTTTGGTGAATTGAGAGAGTTCTTCGTAAGGGAGGTAAAATCCTCGAAGTCCCAAAGTTAATCTAGGCCTTAGATCTGGGGATGCCCGGGAGCCATCCCAACCATTAGATCTATGAGGTAGTCAGTTCAACGTTGACCACTTCAGGAGATTAGAGGCTTAGTAACACAAAAACCCTCGAAGAATGAAGTAGCAAAATAATGTGGACCATGGATATATGGATCCTTCGGGACCCCTCTCGACCGTTCGATCGAGGGAAGGTGAGTATCATTGTTGGGTCGCTAAAGTACTATCTTTTTACCAACCTTTCACTTCACTTTCAATTCACTTTCACTTCACTTTTAACCATATTTTGCTTTCCCATACCCTTACATTAAACCATTTTCATGATTACATGGGTTTTATGTTACAGGTATGAAATAACTGAGAGGGGGGGGGGGGTGAATCAGTT
>ML828598.1:179922-205848 GCA_009831015.1 Picea engelmannii | reverse complement strand
GGGGGGGGGGGATATTCATCATATGCCATTCATTTATCCTATATTACATCTTTTATAACCTCATATGCTGTGACCAACATGTTTTTCCCAATTGATTATTGTTGCTTTTATAAAGCACCTTCATTGATTTCCTAAAATGCATCATTGATTTGCATATGAAACACATATTCCAAAGCAAATCTACCATGAGGAGGATGGATTCTATGCCTTTAACATACTTCAATGCACATTATTGAATAAGACTAAAAGGATTGAATGATTGATACACACATTACTGAATCATCATTTTGAATGCATTCATATGATTAAAATTTCAAGTCTATTCTTTGTTGTAGCAAGAAAAAGAAAAATGAAAGTTTTGTCAAACAAGAACCAACACTTACAATATTGATGGTTGTCACACAAGAACCAACCATAATCAAGAGGAATAAATGTTGCTACATAAAGAAATACTTTTGGTTGTCACACAAGAACCAACCATAAGCAAGAAAAAAGTGTTGTTACATAAGGAAATACTTATGGTTGTCACACAAGAAGTGTTGTGCTGCTTATATGTTTAGTATAATGCACTCATTAATTATCAATCTGGGATTCGTAATCAACAGAGTTACAAGAAACCAGTAAGAAAGGTAATTTATAATGTCACGAGTATATAACTAATCTAGATTATGCATGCTGGAAACAAATCAAAATAGCAAACTGCAATGCACTTTGGTTGTCTTTCACAGAGAGACTATCTACTCCATTATGGCACATGCAAGTATGAGATGGAGTTGGTTTGATAGATCAAATCTACTATCTGGCCCATAAAACTAACTATTCAATCCACACTTCTGAAAGGGAAAATCACACATCAATCATCAAGACATAGCATGGGTAGTTCAATAGTCAATATACTGAGTATGCTGTGGTTCACAATGTGCTGTTGTGAACTTCACTAGTTCTCCTTCAAATATGTCTGACTACTGCTGCCAACATTCATGTCTATAGAACAAAATCAAATTCATAAAAATAGAGCATATGCAAAAACAGGGTGAGTAAGGATCTCTAAGCAATCATATAATGGAAATCCTAGTCTAAGTTGTACTACTATCATCTAACAGAGTTAAAGCTTCAACTAATTTAACATTTACACTATTGAAAACAAATGCTAATGCTAATCTACGAAGATGTTGACCTTTGTTGGGCGGTGGGCCCTTGTCGCTTCAACAGGTCAGCTACTGAAGTCTACAATAAGCTTGTTTTCAACCCACACATTACTCTCACTCAAATCTCAAAACATAAAATCAAACTTTTGTTAACAACTCAACTCATATTCAATCATAGACAATCAATACATGGAGATAAATGAAAATTTTCTATTAGTCTTCACTCAGAATATGTTCTGCAATATCACACACTGCTTCACATGTTGGTAATATGCTAACCCTCTCCACCTTCCACCATCCTTGCCACGACTATTTAAACAGTCTTAGTCGTGAAACGCAAGGAGGTGAAGTGATTTGCAAATCAATCAAATGTTTAAATTTAATTATTCGGTTACATATTTTATCTTCATCCTCATGACACAAAGTGCATGAGGATGAGACAATCAACAAACTGTTCTAACATAGCCTTGCTAAAGAAAATAAACATCCACCAATTGTCTTGGGCGATCTGGAGCTAAACTTAGTACATTCGACTCTCTATATTGGTACCAGATCATGACAGGTAGATGGTACTAGATCACAACAATGCACAAATGGTGGTACCGAATCATGACAGTCCACGACCGTTGGTACCGGATCACAACAGGTGAGATTCAATACCAGATGTGCTTGGTACCAGATTCAGATAGTGGCAGTCTTGGTGCGCAAGTACCGGATAGCTGAGCTGGTACAAGAAGGCTAGATTTATCTAGAGGTCAAAGATTATACATGGAAAATTGAAGCATTAGTACATGAAATGTTTAATTTCCTAGCTCAATAAACCACAAAATGCATGAATTAATCACACTTTACCTTATGACCTTATCAATGGCTAATGGTAGCGTTCTTGTCATTCTCCCAAGCTTAGGTACGCCAAAAAGGTATAGATGAGGAGTATAATAGGGTAGCGGGGATGTTAATTTCAGGTCTCAACATTCCCCCATGCCAAAATCATTGCATGTCCTCATGCAACTGAAAACAAACCCAAAATTTTTCAAAACTTGAGACTATGTTCCTTACTTTGGTGGATCAATGATGTTGATGGCTGAGGCCTCTTCTTTCAGCTCCCTTTTTATGAACCTAACATATTGTAGGAGTCGTATTACCTTCTTGAGCTTGTTAGAAGTTTCTTCATGGTCATCTTGAAGTTGTTGGTTGGTTTCTTTCAATTGATCATTTTCCTTTTTGATATACCTGTCCAATAGTTGGTATTCCTTCACTTCTTGTTTGAGTTCCTGATTTTGTTTTTGCAGTTCCCCAATCTTTTTCTTCATTTGTTCTTTTGTCAAGGTCTTTGTTGACTCCATCATTACTGGCTGGATGCATTCCCTTTATTTGACTTCCTCCCTCATCCCACAGAAGGTAATAGTGGCTTGTTCCTTGGTCAAAGTAGGGATGTTGTCCTGGACTGATAAGTATTCAGAAGGAGAGGTAATATCAATTGGATCTTCCTGTGTATGAGGAATGACGATTATTTTTCCTTTCTTTTCCATGCTCCTCATGGTTCTTTTACAAGGAGGTACTGGATCAGGGGTGCTCATAGGCTTCCTTTTCTTCTTTTCTAATTGTGAAATGGAGACAGGGGATTGTGCCATAGACTTTTTACTTTTAGTTTCTGAGCTATGCTTCCATTTCTTCATCATTTTTGTCTGATGGCCCTTTTTCTCAACTGCCACTGTTGAAGTCTCCTCTACTAATTTTTTTTTCCCTTTTGATTCAGAGCTTTTAAAAGTCTTATTGACTGTGGAAGAGGGCCCTACTTTTTCGTGTTGTCTCACTTCCCTAGATGATGGTGGAGTTGTCTTATCTTTCTTTCCCTTTTTCTTTTGAGGTTCCTTATTTTTCTTTGGAGCATGTTGGGTTTCCTCCACAGGTTTGTTTTCTATGGGAATGTGTTGAGTGATAAGGGTTTTCCAACTAATCCTCTATTTCTTAAGTTCATGTAAAACTAAAATTTTAATGAGACCTTGATGGTAAATGCTAGTCTTCTCAGGTTTGGATAGGGATTTAACACCTCTTACCATTTTATTCAAACTCATCCATAGAAAATATGGGAAATCAATTTCATGGCCTCCTTCAAAGTGTAATAGAAGCCTAAGATGATATATGAAGGTCACAACATACCTACCCTCACAAGTGACGAATCGTTGAAGACTAGTAATCATTGGATGATACTCTTCCTTGATATAGTTCCTAGGGATCCCCTTTTTCCAGTCAAGGTGTTGATGGTCTTCTTTCAAGAATCGTTGGCACATTTCCTTGCTGATTCCTACACCTTTGAAGTATTTGGCTCCTCTGTTAGGTAATCCCATGACCTCCCTTAAGGTTGATTCATTGATTGTCAGTTGTAGATTGCCTATATGTGCAATCTCTCCATCGTAAACCTGAATAAATTCATGAGATATCTTCTCGTGCCAGCCTGTGAATTTTTCCAGAAATGGCATCCATCCCGATCTAGCATATTTTTCTTGACATAATTGGAACTCCTCGGTTTCTCTATAAATTTGGAAGACTGGTTCGTGTCTACTAATGACTATCGTTATAAGTTGTGAGAAAAGGATCAGGTTGTAGCACAAGGGTTTAGTCAATTGATGAGGGTAAGGGTTTGGTATCGGAGAGGAGTAGGCTCGGGACTGGATAAATCTCACGACAAGGGGAATATGGTGATGGTGTTGATAATGTGAATGGTAAGTTTACGTAAGGATGCTACAAGGAAAATTTATGACTAGGTGAGGCTTATCTGGATGGCTTCGCCACCCAGATAAGCCATTTCATTTCTACTCGTAACTGTAAAGATGAGGACAAGATGTTGGATGTCAAAGCATCATTTTGGGATAGGTGATTGGACTTTCAGGTGGTGAATTTGATGTTGGATCATGGTTTATGACATAATATAGGTTCGTGAATTGCTTAAGGATGAAATATATTCGTGGCTTATCATTACTAGACATGCTTCATATTTTGATGTGATTTTTCCCTTAACCATGTTCGAGTGCTATGAGAGGATTGATTAAGTTTAGGCATATGGGTATGAGGGATAGGTGCATGGTTTTAATACTAAGGTCATAAGATCTAGTATATATTTTCATACTTATTGTAGTTTTATGATCATAGGAAAATAAATACTATGTTACCTTTTCTTTTACCTTTGTATGATCAATACCCATAGCATGTGTCACTGCTTGTAAATTGTTAGAATTCATCCTTTTAGACCGAAGTTTCTTGAAAACTTGGTATGAGAATAACCTGTGCTTCTTTTATTCTGTGCTTATTTTCTTTTGTATTTGGTTCTGCAGGGTGATCATGTGAGTTTGAAAAAGAGTTTTAAAGGGGCTCTTTGACCTTCCCCCATGCCAAATATGTTGTATATCTGTATGCAAGAAGATTCAACATTTTATATCATAATGGAGAAAAGATGATAAGAGCAAAAGAAACTAATCAAATTCCAGGAGTACATTTATCACCTAACATATGATCTGATACCTAAAAAAGTGAAATTGCCCTTCTTTTGATGGATTATTGACAAAGGTAGCATTCAATAGTGAAACATGGGAATATTTATATGTTTTCCAGAAGAATAGATCCCACCTAACTTGCTTCATAGATTTACTATCATTGGATGTTATAGATAAATTTCTTAGTATAAGTAGATTAGACTCCCTAGTTAGTGCTCCACTCTTAAGAAGTTTCCTTCTTAGGTAATGTAGGCTTTAGATGTCAGACCGCTAAGTTGACTTAGGGTGATTTTAAAATGGACATTTGCTTGAAGTAATTATGTTGTTGATTAATCTGGAGTTTGTATCTCATGAAAGCCAATAGTGACCTTTTCTCTTTTTGTTTTGGATGATAAAAGTGAAATTTTCAATCAGACAAGTATAGATGAGACATTTCTCAACCAGAACCCATTTCCAGCAAGCCTGTTCAGTACTCCAGTGGGGTAGTTGTGATAATTAGTGAGAGGTTCCTTCCCCAGGTAGAATGCCCCATTGCCAACAGACTTGTTCAGTACCCTGATGGGTTTGCCTAGTCATACCACAGACCGGTACCCACTACCAGTAGACCTGTTCAATATCCCAATGGGTTAGTCTCTTAAACCCTTTTTCCATCAGAGCCTTCTTGTCCATAGTCACCTATTTTGGTTTTTATTAAAGAGTGCTTTGTAGGGTGACAAGGGAGGCTCGTCTGAAAACCTTTTTACAGGCTGGGATGGTATTGGGTTGGAAGGCATATACTCTTCTTTTGAATGTCTTTTAAAGATTTGTTTGAAGGAAAAATAAACTTTTTATGCACATTATTTCTTTAGAGTGATCCAAATGTATAATTTTGTCTGAATTTGTCCATAAGAGAATGACCTAAAGTTTCCTTAGGGTACTGGTACATCCTCTTCCCTAAAAGTTTTGCTAGTGTGTCCATGGTAGAGAGTGTTCATATACTCATATGTTACTCTTTAATAAGATAATCCAATGAATACTATTGAAGTCTGGTTAGGGTGAGATAGTTACTTATAGGCTAATATATATTTTTCCTTTAAATCATGCTGAAATACTGGATAAAGGCAACTTCTAGTCTTTGAAGCGGATTATGGTTCTTTGAGCAATCATAGGTAAAGATTGTGTCCCTCTTTTTATTTTGTTTTTAAGCAACAGAACCAAAAGAAATTAAAATACTTCTTTTTAACTAGCAAAAAAACCAAAAGAAATTAAAATACTTCCCTTTAGTTGTCAACAAAACCAAAGAAATTATTGCTTCAAAAGGGTTTCCATTTGATATTGCATTCGGCTTCTTTGTTCCACCTTAAGTGGTTGTTTGCATGGCTTTGTACTTCAGATTAATTGACATAATATTTTGAAATATGCGTAGTATGCTTTGTCAATTAGGTAATGTGTCTTGATAGTACTGTAGAAGGACAGACTTCTGGTACCGGACTGGTACCGAACTGCTGGTACCAGACTGCTAGTACCAGACCAGAACAGGATTTTTGGTACTGAAGAAGAAAAAAATATTGTTGATGCCTACAAACTGATGTTTAGCAAGTTCATGAAGGATCAAATAAATTATAGAAATTTACTTACAAAAAAAGAAAAAAATTGCGAAAGTAAAACAAAAGGAGGTAAGAATCTCTTGTTACCTTCAACTTATTAACAAAATTCGATCCACACCTATGTACAAAAATTTCAAATAAACCAATCAATCAATGTAGATCAGTAGGAGGGTCTCCTTCCTTACTGATCATCTGCATATCTGAATTATGTAGTATACGAGTCAAGAATTCTTCTTTTGACATGGGTTTGTTGTAAACTCGCAACCGATGACCATTCGCAAGTAGTGGTGTCTGTTGGTCATCAATTGTCTTTATCCTGATTGAACCATTATCGTAGACAGTGTCAATTTTGTAAGGTCCCATCCAATGGGTAGTTAACTTACCTTTGAAGTTCTTGAATCTGCTGTCATACAATAGGGCCCAATCTCCTTGTTGAAATTTTTTCTTTCTGAGATACTTGTCATGCCATTTTGTTCTTTGTTCTTGAATGAGGGTAGTTCTTTGAAGTGCTTCTTGCCTAGTTTCATCCAACTCATTAAGCTGCAAGAGTCTTTGTTGTTGGGCTTCATCCAAGTTCATGCCAACTTGTACTGTAGTCTTGAAGGTTTTGATCTAGAATTCTATGGGAAGAAGCACCTGCTTCCCATACACCAACTCATAGGGTGTATGTCCTATTGTATTCCTCCAGGTGATTTTATAAGCCCATAATGATTCTAATAATATGTCAGCCCAATCCTTATGGTGCAGCTGTACTATTTTGGTAAGAATGGACTCAATAACTTTGTTGGTAGATTCTACTTGTCCATTTTCCTGTGGAAGGTAGGGTGTAGATTTCCTGTGTTTGATTTGGTACTGTTCTATAATAGCTTTGACAAGATGAGAGGTAAATTGAGTTCCCTAATCAGTCACAATTTCTTGAGGTACACCAAATCTAGTAAAGATATCATTAAAAAGGAAATCTACCACTGATTGTTCACTTGCAGCTGGTAAAGCTTTTGCTTCAACCCATTTAGTCACATAGTCAGTGCATACAAGTATATACTTTTTCTTTTTAGATGCAGGGTTAATGGGCCCTACAAAATATAATGCCCATTTCTCAAAAGGCTCAATAACTACTTGGGCTTGAAGTGGCATTTGGTCTCGTGTAGTATGATTACCCATTCGTTGGCATTCATCACAATTGGATACATAGGTTTTAGCATCTCTAAAAATATGGGGCCAGTAGTAACCAGATTGCAGAACTTTGTAAACGGTCCTCTTGTCTGTGAAGTGTCATCCACAAGGACCATCATGGAAGGCTTGCAGAATATCATGAATTTCATCTTCCCTTACACATCTCTTGATCACCAAATATGGTCCTGTTTTGTAGAGGCAATCATCGTGCCACATGTAATTTGCACTTAGTTGAATTACTTTCTGTTTTTCTCTAGGAGACAATTTCTGAGGCATCTTCCCTATCACAAGATAGTTAGCAACATATGCATACCACAGAGTGAATGTAGAAATAACAAATAAATTTTCATTAGGAAAGTTATCTTCTACTGGTGCATTATCTCCTAGATGAATCATTCTAGATAAGAAATCAACCACAAGATTATCTTTACCAGGCCTATCAATAATGTTGATATTAAACTCTTGTAATAATAAGAGCCATCGTGTAGCTCTAGGATTTGTTACAGGTTTGTTCATTAAGAATTTGATGGCTGAATGATCAGTGTGTACAAAATCTTGATATCCTGTAATATAGTGTCTAAATTTATTGATAGCATGGGCTACAACTAGCAATTCTTTTTATGTGACCGTATAATTAACTTCAGCTAGAGACAGATTTTTACTGACAAAGTAAATAGCATAGGTCATTTGATTTTCTCTTTGTCCAAGAACTGCCCCAAGGGATGTGTCTGAGGCATCGGTACAGATATGAAAAGGAAGGGACCAATTTGGTCCTCTTAATACAGGGGTAGTTCACAATTTCTGTTTTAGAATTTCGAAAGATATTTGGCATTCATCACCCCACTTAAATTCAACTTCTTTAGATAATAATTTGAATAAAGGGGTAGCTAGGCTTGTAAAATTCGGAATGAATCTTCTATAGTAGCCAACATGTCCTAAAAATATATGGACTTCCTTTTGTGAGGAAGGTATTCTGATTTGTTTGATGATATAAATCTTTTCCAAATCAACTCTCATTCCAGAACTGGAAATGTGATGTCCCGAAACAATACCTTCAGTGAGCCTCATTTTTTATTTTTCATTACTTAAGGAAAGATTAGTTTCCTTACACCAAATCAAGACTTTTTTGAGATTGGTCAATGCTTCCTGGAAGTCTTTTCCATGGACTGTAAATTCATCCATGTAGACTTCCACACAATCATTGGTCAAGTCAGAGAAAATGGCTAGGACATCTCTTTGAAAAGTGGCTGGGGCATTGCAAAGTCCGAAAGGGAGCACTCTATAAGAATATGTGCCCCAAGGGAAGGTGAAAGTGGTATTCTCCTGGTCTTCAGGTGCTATTTGTATCTGGTTGTAACCACTAAACCCATCCAAGAACGCAAAATACTTCTTTCCGGACAAGGTATCCAACACCTGATCAATAAATGGTAAGGGAAAATAATCCCTATGGGTGGCTTTGTTTAACTCCCGGAAGTCTACACATATCCTCCACTTACCATTTTTATTGGGAACTATGACAAGTGGAGATACCCATTGACTATCTAAAATGGGGTTTATGAGATTGGCTCAAAGGAGTTTTTGCAATTCCTCTTTTACAATATCTTTAAGGGCTAGATTCACCCTTCGCTGAGGCTGTCTAACTGGTCTGATTTGGTCATTAGTGTAGATATGATGTGTGCATGTGTCAGGGTGAATTCCTTTCATGTCTGCATAATCCCATGCAAAGGCATCAAATTGTCTTTGGAGCATTTCAATCACTTCTGTCTTTTGTTTTGGCTCCAAACTAGAGTTGATATACAAAGGTTTTCCTGGGATAATCTCAACAAGTTCAGTAGTTTCTTCCTTATCTGAGGAGGTTGGTGATAAAGTATATAATTGAGTGATATAAGGGTGCCAAGTTTGTTGAAATTCAGAACAAAAAATATGTGACAATTCTGCAAAAGACCTTGGGTATTCAATGCAATTTGTGTTAGCCAAAAATAAGCTTAAGACTTGTTCATCTGATTGTTCTTGTATTCCTCTTACTTGTTCAAGTGTAAAAAGAGGTCTGATGCAATCTTCCTCTCCATAAGGGTTTTCTAACCAAATAGGTATTTCCTGTGCGGGTTGGGCAGGAGGGAAGAGGACAAGTTTTTGGCTATGTGTGCCATTGGATATAGTCATCTCACTAGACTGACAACTGATAAAGGCATCTACTGTGGCCAGCCAAGGGTGGCCAAGAACCACAGGGTGTCTTGGTTTGGAGGATGATTTAGAATATATGACTAAAAAGTCTACTGTATATTCCCTCCTCCACATTGACTAGGAATTGTGACATAGGTTATTCCATGGTGTCAAGGTGCATGAGACACTTATATGACACTTTACGACACTTAGGGTGAGGTACCTAGGTGTGCAAATTTCATGTGTAACATAATGCCCCCTAAAGTGTGAGGTCAGAATAGAGAATGATGGCCGAAACACTTTACAAATATTTAAAGCAAGGGTGTGGATGTAGAGAACTTGAGAGAAGCTGCACACAAACATCCAACAAATATTATGACATGTTTCAAACCCAAGGAAGGCATACCTATGCTTGGGTGATAAAGACTTGCAAGATATGGCCGCCATAAAATACACCGCTGATCCATAATTATATTGATAAAAGGTATAGCCACAGAGGATACCGTGTGGATCTATACTCCTATGACCTGAACTGATCATAGCCACGAAGAATACACAGTGGATCTACGAGATGACAAGACATAGCCATGACCAATACAAAGTGGATCTATGTAACAATATATGTGTCATTATTCAAAAGAAACTCCTTCACAACCTGGGAAAAGTACATATAAGAGTGATAACTCAACCTAGGGTCTTCTTATCGATCCCGATGTAGTACAAATCTAACCATGCGAATAGATGTCCTGATGTCAAACATGGTAGAAACCACTTGATTACCGGTCAATGATGTAAACCGTTAACAAGCACGAGGGAAATCACCATTGATGTCAATGATTCCCAAGGTACCCTAGTACATTCCAACGAATGTGAATGGATGAGCTGAAGTCGAACATCCATGGAATCATCTGATCAGAGGTCAATGATATAAACCCACTGTCGAACGTGAGGAGGCCTACCATTGAGGCATCCAGGTCCCAAAGTACTAATTGGTTTCTAAGCCTAGCTCCTGGATAATGTGTTGAAGTCGACAGGAATAGACTCGTCAAAGGAGGGCCTTGATGTATCCCCCATCAACAACACGAAACTGTCACATAGATGTAATTGGTAGATCAAATGAACATGGACTGACACGGGTATTGAGATAAGATATTTGTGATGGTTGACTCTTGAGGTGGATACTTCCCTTGAACACTGAGGCACAACAACAAAAACATGACATGGACCAAAACACGATGATACAGTGGATACTGTGACTTTCGTCGGGTGACCCAAAGGAGTAAGAGAAAATCAGAGGATTGGTTCAGTGCAGAGGCTCAGCAGATTAATATGTGAACAAAGACAAAGTGCCATGTTCAAGGGCAACTCTAAGAGTTACTGGTAATGTTCTCAAAAACTGCTTGGCTTGCTTCCTTCAATTTTTCCCCCATCCAGATAGACGAGTACCTCTTTTTATTTTAATGAGCTCGAGGAGGGTAACACATGCTTGATATAACTCACCTTCGGTAAGTTTCTCTTCCTTTGTTTAACGAATTGGAAGAAGTAAGGGTTCGGTCCCATATGGGTCCTTCAATGCATGATTTTTTTAACAAGTCCATAGAAGGTAAACTCGATAGTTTTTCATTTTTAGAGAGTCTAAAAATGACTTAAAGAAGACTCCAATGTTGTCCTTTTTCATAATGTTAGTCTTGCGAGGCCGAAAAAGAGATAAATTATCACTCGAAAGATGCCCTTTCAAACCTTTTAACGAGTGGGAAAGGAAGCAAGATCACTCGACAATCTTTTCATGTTTAGAGAGTCTGAAAAGAGCTTAAAGGAGACTCCAGGGGGTTCCTTTTTCGTGTATCCATACAGGTCCGAAAAAGAGATAAAAGTTTACCCGGATGCATTCTCATGTATTTATGAGCACGAGAAAGAACAAAGACCAAGCTCAGTATGCCCCCAGCTTGAAAAGCTAGTGGCTTAACTCTAGAATGATCATCAAAGGCTGGAGACATGCCCTCCAAGCTTCAATTCATTCACCGACTTTGAGGTTGTCATCAATTTCTCTAGCATATGAGAAAAAGGAGAAGGGTGGATGAAAAGAAGGTTCAAGAGAGGTGATTGTTTCATGATTTAACAAGATTGACACATGAAAAGAACTATGCTTAGGGCCTCTGTTTCATTTTTTAACAAGCTTGCTACAGAGAGGAAAACTATGCTCAAAGCCTCTGTTTCATTTTTTAATGAGCTTGCCACAGAGAAGAGAAACTATACTCATGGCTTCTTCTTGATCATGGCTTCCAAGAGGATAATTCTCTGGAAGGACACCATGTCAAGGGACAAAACTCGATCATGGCTTCCAAGAGATCTTTGCTGGATGGAAGATAATCACTCTGGAAGGAACACATGTCGAGGGTCATGACAGGGGTAAGGAGATCAGGCTCCAATATCCCTATCGAAGAAATCACCATGTCAACTATTGGATCCAAATCATCGGAAGTAAAAGGTATGGGAGACGATAGAAAATCGACATCAAGAGGGGAAATAGACTGTATATCTACCCGGATTTCTTCACGAGGGGGAAGAAAAGAGGATCGATGATGGTGATGATCCTGAGGTAGCTCGTCAATGCTCAACATTTCCATGATAGATTCATTCGAGGGAAAAATTGGGGAAATGTAATTGATCACAGACGGCAAGGAACTCAAACGTGATTGCATCGAGGAACCATTAGGTGCCAATAGATGTTGGTCATACGACGAGGGAGAAGCGGATTGGATAGAAACATATGATGTTTCGGCTGGACTAAGTGGCACAGTGTCACCTAGTGCATCGAATTCCAACAGACGAGGTACAATACAAGGGTCAGATGATTCCAAAGATTGATAAGCCGTGGTCGAAATCATATCGACAGTGGAAATATGATGTGTAGTCGGTGGAAGTGGTGTAGGGAAGGTACCCATGAGGCTAGAATCTTTTAGTAATCCAACACCAATGATTTCATACGTGATCTTGTGGTCTCCCATGAAAGGAATATTGTTGGTAGTGGGAGCACGAGCATCGGTCGTGCAGAAATCCAACTGATCAACAGTGACAATTTTGCCCTGATGAGGAAATTTTAAACATCGAAAGACTGAAGAGGCAACGATAGTCATAGCATAAAACCAACTTCTTCCAAGTAACAAGTTGTAATCGAGGGGAGCATCGACCATCTCGACATCAACAATAACAGTTTTGCCACCCAATTGGATGGGCAAGGACTGTAAAAGCCCATGGGGATGAAAACCCTGCCCATTGAAGGCACGTAACATCATTGGGGATTTGTTGAGTGTGGGTTATTTTAAATCTTTCCAACACGCCAAAGACATGACACAAGTCGAGGCTCCCTCATCCAGAATAGTTCGGTGTATTTGTTGATTGTGAACAACAACATCAACTTGGAAAGCAAGTTGGTGGGAGAGTCGAGATGCATAATTGTCTAGGTTAAACATGATATGGTTGGATGACTCAGGATCAACAACGCCAATAGTAGCCAAGAGCATTCTACGTTGACTGGGGTAGTGCTGTAAAACTTCTAAGATAGACATAGCACATGGTGCTTGAGCCAAATTTTCAACAATGTTGTAGTTTTGGGCGACACGTGAACTAGGATTAAAGTAGCTTTACATATAGTGCTCTTAGGAGGGCGTAAGATAGATTCGAAGGTAGGTTTCTCAATCTGAAGTGGTCCAGATGGAGGATTAACCGATGGAAGACTAATAGAGGAAGGTGATGTATTCGGTAAAGTACCGGTACCGTTAGTTTCTTTTCCTTTGTTAGGGTTACCTGGTGTGTCGTATGTCTTAGAGAGAGTGTTCAAATTAATCACATTAAACATATAAATATGTGCACTCGACGAGGCCTCATCATTAGGATGGATAGAACTGCCCCCAGAAGAGGGGGTTTGAGCAACCATGGATTGCTGCTGTGGAAAAGGCTAAGTAAGCACAACTAGTTGTGACTTTCCTTGGAAAATTTTGGCCACTTCATTGCGAAGTGGAAAATCTCGAGTGTAGTGATCGTCACCACAAATGATACATGGGAATTTCAGTTTCTGTTGTGTTTGATTTTCGGTAGCAGGTGTTTGAGCTAGATTTTTTGGTTGTTCATTGTTATTTTTTGTCTTCTTCTTACCGCCAGATTGTTGTGAAGGGGTAGATTGAATTTCATTCACCTTAGAGATTTGAGTTTGGGGGGAGGTAGAGGAGAGTGTGAGTGATTGGGAAGTAGATTGAGTTTTGATGGAACCGATAACACCATCTGCATGAGATGAGGATGGCGACTTAGATGGATCGTTATTAACTCGAGCAACATTCAGAAGCAAATCATACAAAGTACCAGACTGTGAATAAACCAAATCTAAGTACTGATCCCAAGCAATGGCTTCTTCCTCTGTGACTGCGCCACCCATAACGACATCACGAACGATCGGGGGTAAAAGTGATTTAGTAAACCATTCTGCCAATAATATGTCAGGAATGATTACCTTGATCATCCTTCATCGTCGCCTCCACTCATGAATATGGTTAGAGATATGCACATAGTTAGTTTGATGAAGGGAGGTCAAGAGTTCAGTACCCATCTCGTAGCGAATAGGTAGTTGAAAATGCGTGAGGAAAGACATGGCAAGGGAATTGAAATTATGAAAAGAAGCATGTGGTAGTTCAATATACCACTTTGTTGTCGATCCTGTAAGTGTTCGTTGGAAAAGACACAAATGTACAGAATCATCCATGAGGGAGTTTGATGAACACCACAAATGGAAAGTCATCACATGGTTGTTTGGATCTTTGCCATATTTTCCATCAAATTTTGGAATATCAGAAGGAAGTTTAGCTGGAATGACTGGCCAAACCGGTGAATGAAAAATAGGATCATTAGTTAACCGAGACAAGTCGGGGATATCTAGAGTCACAAGGAAGGTAACTGTCGGTTAATTTGCGGATGATACTGGTGTGGCATAGGAACACCAGTAGGACCATAAACTGGGTTAGGTGGATAGTTGTAACTAGTAGGTCCTCCTACATACAGTTGTTGCTGGCCAAGATAAGTAGGATTCGATGATGGATGAGAAACATTTGCATAACCTGGTCGGTTCTGAGCATTATAGGCAGGGTGATTTGCTTGCCCATGAGGAGGATAAACATTTTTCCCTTGAGGATGGTAAGGAGTAGATCCCAGAGGCGGATACATATTAGACTCGTGAGGAGGATAAGACTGTGGTCCCAAAGAACTCCAGGTGGTGTTTGGGATGCCGCCCGGATAAGATTGTCCATAAGATGTCTCGTAAGGAACAAGATTTGATACTCCTCCTAGTGGGTTATGATACGAGTGCCCCCCAATGTGGGGTTGAATAAAAGTGCCTCCTGAAGATACTCCCCAGGATTGTGAAGGGTTTCCAGCAAACGAAGGTTTCCCCCCTGCCAGCGGTGGATTAACAACTGGGGTATGACTGGAAAACGAAGGTTTCCCTCCAGGAGGAGCATGAAAAGGGGGTTGTCCCCCAGGAGGGGTAGGCCCACCATAGAATGGTAGTCCTCCAGGAGGGAAAGGTTTTTTATATGGTGGTTTCCCTCCAGCTGGTTTTGTTTGGCCAGCAGAGGTATGCATTCTCAGGTGAAAAGATGTCCCAGCAGGATCGTGTGGAACATGTGGGGCTATAGATTAAAAGATTGTAGAAACGGGGATAGGGATTGAAGTTCCTTGGATATGAGTAGAGGTGATGAGTTCAACATTAGGATGGACTTGTGCTGGTGTAACAGTAGGGTTAATAACCTGATCGACTGGGTGATTCATGGTTTGACCGGATGGTCCTGTTTCACTAGGAGGGTCATGAGGATGAAAGGGTTGTCGAAAGGATTCGAAATGTTCATAGAGATTGCATCTCGATGAAGTCCTCCATACAGAACGAGAAGGTGTGGGATTGGTATCTACTGCGGTGCTAGGACTAATAGGAGTCCTATACTCATCACCAAAGATTGGTTCTATGGATCCCATATATGTTTCGGTAAAAGTTCTCTTCGGTAATCGTGGGACCTCTTCATCTATGACGTTCCCAAGGGAGTCTAAATGAAGCAAAAGTGGTTCGAGAGGGGTTACCGACACAGATGTAGTGTGAGGAGTGGGATTTTCAATCGTAACCAAAGCGCCTTGTGAGTTATCTAATGGAGGAGCAATAACACTTCTAGTGTCAGATTGATTTTCTACCTCTCTACGGTAGTTGTCTTCTGGAGGGTTAGGAGGTAAGGGTTGATAGCCTTTCGGAGACAGCCCTTGCATCCTACGTGATCGGCAAAGACATTTATCATATATAGGCTCAATTTTGGAGAGTAACAGAACACATTGAAAATCTAGGGTCAACTAACAAAAAGAAACAACATACACTAATAAAATCTAGGAATCAACCAAGCAAACAAAACTTCTCTCGATGATTGTACTAGTTGGTGATGAAATCCAAAGTCACGTGATCAAGTCAAGAAGGGGCTAGGATATGGTGGAATAGTTACAATGGTGACATGCTTAACGAACTTTCACCTTGGTGCAAGCTTCCATGCAGTAATTGTGGATTTACCCTCCAAGGATCCCGAGTGAGTTTGACCAATGTCTATTCCAGGTACAGTGAGACTTCCCTTCACCGTCACCTTGTGTAAGTACCTAAAGATTATGACAACTAAAGACACCAATTCGCAGTGAGTCCCTGGGTGGGTACAGTCGACAGTCCGATCCGAAACATATGGGAAAGATAACAAGTCCAAAATCAACCCGAGAGGCTCCCACACATAATCGTGGGTATACCTTCAAGTGAACCCCAATATACAATCCGACCACTACAAATAGTTGAAACACAGAGGGATAATCTCTGTAATTCACTTGAATGCGACCTCATGTGTAACCCCTGTGTGAGAGGGGGATCCCAGAAAATCGATACAACAATTGGATTTGACTCTCCCTAGCTCAGGATGCTAATGTTTGTTTTGAAAACTTTGGAGAGTTGTAATCACAGCCTAATCCAAAGTGCTAACCCTAGTCTACTGTTGGTGGAAGATCCTAAAAACAAAAAAATGTTCTAGATAATTTTTAATTAGCATTCGTTTTACAACTGTTCTTTACTCAAAGGGTGTATGAAAGTGAAATTGATGGAATGATGACTCAATTCCAAAAGCATGCATAAAGATGATAAGAAATCATTTCTTTTCAATGAACACCTATTTAAGTTAAAGATAAAGAGTCATTTTCACTATCAAATACTAATAAGGAATGTCCTCAATCAATTTGTTCTCAATCAAATCCAATGTAATGCTAAAACATTTCAGAAATGCCTTCTAATATGAAAACCAATCACTAAGATGTATCTTTGTTGTTTGTATGCGAATGATGATTAATTCAATGAAAAACTTCTCCTGCCAACTACCCTTTCAGATCAAAGAGATTCGAACAAGCATAAGCAGATTTCGCACAAACAACACACCCTCTTGCTATGATTGAAACAAGAAGCAAAAAAGAAAACAAAAGAAAACAAAGAAAATAAAAAAATCTCAAACAAAAGAAAGATGCTAAGAAAGAAAATGACCTCAAAGAACCAAATGAGATGATTCATAGATTTCTGATGCCCTTCACCAGAGTTCCCGCTCAGTCAGATAAGAGAGAAGAAAGCAGTGGATTGATTCCAAGTTCTCAACAACAGAAAAAATCAAAATAAGGAATAAGGCAACAAAATCTGAACAACAAAGTGCTTATTTCTTAGAAAGCAGAGTGTCAAAGGTCAATAGGAAGAAGTATTGAAGCACAAAGAAGCTGAGCAAGGGAAAAAACAGAGATTGGATTTCAGAAAATACAATTCTGGAAGGTTTTTTTGCAGAGGAAAGGGTGGCACTCTAGTGTAAGGGGAACCAGAGCATTATAACACTTTGTTCAAAGCCAACAGGGAGCGCCAACACTCTGCTAACATATTCAAGGGAGCGTCAGGCTTCGACAACTCAGAAAATTGTCAAAAAAACCAAAAACTCAGTCAAACTTTGTCAATCAAGATGAATGTGATGGAATAAGGATTCAATCAGCATATGAAATCAAACATACGGGGTGAAAAATTTCTAAAAATAACAAAGGGTAAGACAAGGTCTATGAGGAAAACCAAAACTGAAAGTTTTGATTCGTCCCCAGTGGAGTCACCAATTTCTCTTGTAGGAAAATCTCCCCGCAGACAGGTAGACCTCCTCTTGAGAGATAGACTCTTAAAACTAAGACAAAAGATGCTTAACATGGACATTGACTTCCTTTTAGATCTAATCAAGCTGATGAAAAAAAGAGAAGGAGGAAAGCATGTACCTTATGAACGTCGTTTGTCCCTGCAAGGTCCAGGATGTGCTTCAATCTTGAGCTCCTTGGTAGATCCTGCAAGACAAAAAAAAGTACAAACAACTTCCTACTCTATTGAGATTAGATAAAACATAGATCCATCTAATGTAGAAAAACTTATATGGAACAAGTACAAGTTTGAAAGAAACAGGCCAAGCATTGATTATATTGATGAGAACAAAGTGTTACTTACAGCCATGGATGTAGTGCAACAACTTCACCAATCTCTCCTTGTCCAAACCCTTTCTTAAACAGTCCACACACAGAATGTTGATGCTCCAAATGATATACCACTCATGAGATGATAAGTTTGTTATAATTCTCAATCTCCATTCCCCCCTCCTCCATGGAAATCCTTCATTATATAAGATTTGGGGACTTAATCACCATGGAGAGGACATCTCACCAGATCCACTAAGAAAGGGATCTCTAAGATATTTAGGGAGAAAATATCTCTTAAGGATTTTGGGGAGGAAATATCTCTCAAGGATTTTAAGGAGGAAATATTTCAACCATCCATGAGATCCTCCACCTTCCCTAAAAAATAGGAAACCAAATGTGAGGTGGATTCTCACACTTAATTACTTTCTTTTTCATGAATATTAATAATAATTCATGTGCACTTGATTCTCTCACTTAATCAATTCCTTTTCCATGAATATTAATAATAATTCATGTGTACTTAGTATTTTTTGCCTTCATGTAATATATCCCTCCTCCACATTGACTAGGAATTGTGACATAGGTTATTCCATGGTGTCAAGGTGCATGAGACACTTATATGACACTTTACGACACTTAGGGTGAGGTACCTAGGTGTGCAAATTTCATGTGTAACACCACATTTGCAAAAGAATGGGTTTCCTTTCAGTACACAGTGATGCCCTTTGGCTTGAAGAATGCACCAACCATCTTTTCTAGGGTGGCGGTCGAAGCATTCAAGGAATTTTTACATAACTTTTTGGAATCCTATTTTGATGATTGGACTATTTTTATCTTATTGAAAGACCATATTGAATGTTAATATTGATGTTAGATAAATGTATGCAATGTCAGATTGCCCTGAATTTAAAAAAATGCATTTTATTTTCACCCTTTGGAGTGCTTCTAGGGCATATTGTGTGTAAGTAGGGACTGTTGGTAGATCCTTCCAAGATCGCCATCATTGTTGATCTACCTCCCCCTACTTAGGTTAGACAGCTGTGAACTGCATTGGGACACACTGGATACTATATGAAGTTCATTAAGGGCTACGCACAGATAACAACACCAATGGATAAGATTTTAAAGAAAGATTGTAAGTTTCAAAGGTCAATGGAATACCAACAGAGCTTCAACACACTGAAGCAGAAAATGGTCACTGTGCCTATCTTGGTTTTCCCAGATTGGAGAAAGGAATTCCACGTTCATGTCGATGCTTCATCTATTGCAATAGGAGCACTATTATCACAACCCAGAGCATGATATATTGACCACCCGCTAGCCTTTTCTAGTAGGAAGCTCTCTACAGTTGATATAAATTACACTACCATCGAAAGAGAAGGTTTAGCCATGGTGTATGCATTGCAGAAATTTTGACACTACTTGTTGGGAGGACAGTTTAAGATGTTTAATGATCACTCTACGTTGAAATACTTAGTCAACAATCCAATGTTGGGGGGAATAATACGCAGATGGCTCCTGTTATTACAGGAATATGATTTTGAGATTGTGGTCAAGCCAGGAAGAATGAATAAGGGACCCGATCACTTGTCTAGATTAGAGCATGGAGAGGAACCTGCTAGTTTGGAGGATACACTTCCATATGCACAATTGTTGGCCATTAGGAAATTCGATGATCACTTCACCGAGATAGTTCAGTTCATGTCCACAGGAATGGCACCTTGCGAATACACAATCATTCAGAAGAAGAAGCTAGTAGTCTGTGCTGCAGATTTTTCACTTATAGTTGGACAACTATATAATACGAGACCCGAAGAGATCTTAAGGAGATGTGTTATGGAGGAAGAAAGACCACTAATTATGGCAAAAGCACATGAAGGAATTGCAGGATGACACTATGTAGGGGAAGAAACAATGCAAAAGGTTCTTAGAGTTGGTCTATGGTGGCCCACTTTACACAAAGATGCTAAGGAATACTACAGAGCCTGCGATGTATGCCAAAGTGTTGGGAAACCTTCAAGAAGAGATGAGATTCCTTTAGCACCTCAGTTAACATTACAAGTATTTGAAAAATGGGCCATTGATTTTCTGGGACCTATCAACCCACCAAGAAAGCGCACAGGAGCTCGATACATCATCACTGCAACAAAATATTTGACTAGATGGGAAGAAACAAGAGTAGTTAAGGAATGTAGTGCAACTATAGCTGCGTAGTTCATATTTGATGATATCATAACTAGATTTGGATGCCCAAAGATCCTTATGAGCGACCGAGGTACACATTTGATTAATAAGACTATTGAAGCCTTGACTCAGAATTTGAAGTACATCATCATAAGAGTACACCATACCACCGAAAAGTGAATGGCATAGTCAAAGATTTCAATAAGATCTTGGAGACAAAACTGACAAAAATTTGCAGTGTGAACAGAGATGATTGGGATTTAAGAATTCCAGCAGTGTTATGGGCCTACAGGACTACCTACAAGAAGTTAACAACGCAAACCCCATTTAAGTTAGTATATGGCTTGGAAGCAGTGGTAACTATGGAATACTTGGTTCCTAGCTTAAGAATTGCAGCATTTACAAGCATGGATTGCACAGGCGCTGTACAAGACATGCTTTCACAGTTGGCAGAACTAGAGGAAGACAAGTTTATTGCAGGATTTCATCAACAGGTACATAAAAAAAGAGAAAAGGCCTACCATGATAGACATATCAAGAAGAAAGCATTTAAGAAAAGAGATCTGGTATTGGTATATGAAAGCAAGTTCATGAACCATCCAGGGAAGTTTAGGACACATTGGCTAGGACAATTTGAAGTTGCTTATGTTACAGAAGGTGGAGCTGTGCAGTTGAAGACTTTGAATGGAGAATGGAAGGAAGGTTTGGTAAATGGGAGCCAGTTGAAATTGTATTATGACAACGAGTTTCCTCGCTACTCTCACTAAAATAAAAGGAAGAAGGTTCTAGGTACCAGATGTAGTTGAAATTGGGTACCAGACACAGAAAAGACAGTTTGCACAAGGAAGGGAGGGGAATATCAGAAAGCACGGGCTGCTCCGCGTAGCCTGAAGTCGAAGTGAAACATAAGGTTCAATCCTGCAGTGACTCAGGATGAATCACATGTGAGTGTTGGGGGCCTTTTGGCCCTTGGATATGAAAGGAAGTGAGGATTAAGGAAGAAAGGCGAAGTATGAACTACGCAGAAGGCACATTGACTAAAAATGGGTTGAAGTGGTCAAAGAAGTGGAAAAGAAGGAGCGAAGAAAGGAAAATCTAGTCGTTGGAAGAGAATACCAGGGAAGACAGATTAACAAGGAAAGATGGATCATGGACAACTCAGCAAGCAGAAAAATAAATCAACGAGTTCTTTGGAGCACCTCGTGGAAAAGACGAAAAGATAGGTTGGAGAAGCTCTGAAAACGCAGGTCAAGTGGACCTAGGGTTTTAGATACCTGGGGTTTTGGGATCTAGGGTTTTGACACCTAGACGTTGGTCATGTAATGTATAAATAAAGTTCAAAAAGACCTGGGAGAGCGGGCTAGAGATTGATTATTGATGTGAAGTGATTATTGTCGGGCACGAGAGAAGCATTGTGAGGGAGAGAATTCTTGTATTGTAAGATCTTCAGCTGGGTGCGAATATCAACCCTGTAGCTGGGTGCGCAGGGAGGGGAGAGAAGGATAAAGAGAGAGATCTGCAAGCTAAGTGCACAGATAGAACTGTATGTTTCCACTTAGTATATCAAGAAACATAGTTTTGTGGATGTAGCCCTAGGGAGAGGGTGAACCACATATATCTTGTTGTTATGTGTGATTGATGTTGTGTTATCTGCTATCTACTATACTTTTATTGCATTGTTGTGTTAGATTTGAGATATAACTTGCAAAGTAGGCTTAAGCGAGATAAAAGGATAACTAGATTGCTATGTGTTGTTATCCTGGATCCACTTTGCATTTCCTCTGGTTGTAGACACATGTGTCCTGCAACCCTCTATTGCTACTTCGTGTGAGACTGCATCTACTTCGTAGGTGTTGTCGAAAGGGCCATTAGTTAGGGCTTGTTGGTGCACTATTAGAACCCTGGGTTTTCCCTTGTGCCAACATTGTTTTTCTCGTGTGTCAGAGATTCAATAAAGACCTCAAGAGAGGGCATCTTTTCGGTGGCTCCAGAGACGAGCCTAAACGAATGAAATATGGATACAAACACTGATTATTCCAGACCAATTTTGGAGAGAATTGTGAGAACCATTTGTTTCTCCTCCTTATATTTATCAGCCCCACAAGCCTTGAGCTCCAACATCAAATCCTTATATTTGGTAAATAAATCTTGGAGATTGTCGAATTTTTTTAGATCCAAAGTGAGAAATTCCACCTCGAGCATGTTTCCCCTCATCTCATTATATTTTCCAAAAATCACTTCCATGGTGGTCCAAGATTCATTGGGGATTTTATAGGAGGATATGTGAAAGAGGAGTTCAGGAGAAATGAGACTACAAATAGTTCCAAACGCTTCATCCATTCAATTCAGATACTTGCATTTTTCTATGGTTGATGTGGGTTTGGTATTTGTGTCCATGGTTAACATGTATAATCCTCTTCCTCGAAGATGAACTATCGTCTTCTCTTTCCATGCAAATAAATTGCACATTGTAAGAATGAATTCTTTTGGAAATTCCATTTTTCCATTGTCTTCAATATTCTGTACCTACAAAAAGAATCCGGTGTGTCTTTTTCCTAGAAATCTGTTGGCTCTAATACCATGTAAATGTGTTGAACCTGCACATAATAGATCTAGCTAGAAAAATGGCATACACAGTTTATAGAGAAAATATGACAAAAGAGAAGCATGAGAGAAATAATGGAAGAATTATCATTAACCAAATGAATGAATGATAATTTACACATGATATACTCTATGTAACTGAAATACTGTGCATTGGAGGAGAAGACAATGAGCCATAGTGGTGGTATAAAGTGATATGGACACAAACCAACAGTTATGGGAGTAAATTTTCACCTAGTATAGTCTCTTGGGCAGTTATGGGAGTGAACTTCCACCTAGTCTGAGTTAACTAGTCTCTCAGTTTTTGATTAGTTGAATGAAACAGAGTGAAGTGAGGAGGATATCAGGGAATCATGAGTAATGCACTAGTCTGGTGATAATCCCAAGGAAAATTTTCATTAGTTGGTGATGATCCCAATGTTGCATGGTGACAATCCCAATGTGGCATCTAGACTCCACTCAATTGATCAAATTGAAGTGTGAACTGAAGAGAATATTATCCTAGAGGAATATTCTCCCTAAACTCTAGGAGACTAAATAATGACTAATAAACATAGGAAAAAGAAATCCTAGGTGTGTGTGAAGTATCTCCAACATTGGAGAAGAAAACTGCAAGCTCTAGTGTTAATATGTTAATGCATTAATGTGTTCATGTAAGTTAATGCTTAATATTAGGTAGTTAGATGACTTAACTATCTTAGGGTTTTATATATGACTCGCTATAATATGAGTGAGATAAAAAAACATCAATATTTGGGTATATTGGGTAGTTCATATTGAACTTACATGTTATGTGGTTTCTGTAAATGTGTTGAACCTGCACAGAATAGATCTAGCTAGAAATTACCACACAAATTTGCAGAGAGAATTGGAGAAAGAAGAAGCAAGATAGAAAGAATGGAAGAATTCTCATTAACCATATTCCACACTCAAAGAGTGAATAATTTACAATAGATATAGGATACATGAGTAAATAATGAGCCATAGTGGTGGTCTAGATTGATCTAGACACACACCAGCAGTTATGGGAATGAACTGCCACCTAGTCTAGTCTCTCAGGCAGTTACAGGAGTGAACTGCCACCTAGCTGAGTTAACTAGTCAACTAGTCTTCAGTTAATTGACTAAACAAAGAGTAGTGAGTTGGTGATGATCCAATGTTGCATGGTGACAAAACCAATGCAACATCTAAACTCAACTCAACTAGTCAAACTGAAGTGTCAACTGAAAGAGAATATTCTCCAGGTGGAATATTCTCTCCTAAAATATAGGAGACTGGATAATGACTAATTATGACTAAAAAACAAGGAAAAACCTTAGGAAAAATAAATCCTAGGTGTGTGTGAATTAACTCCAACATTTTCAACAAAGTATTTGATGGATTACATTTATTATTCTCTCATTATCTTGTGTTTTAATATGTTTTTTTCATGTGCATATATGATCCTGAAAATAAAAAATAGAATAATATTTTATTGTAATGCCAACAAGATAGATATCTATACAAAACTTAATGCAAATCATGTCTGAGTTTTGGCTTACAAATTGATGGGTTTAGTCTCAATTACACTCTAATGTTTTAGTTTTTTTCTAAATTTGTCTTTCTAGTGTTTTGTAGATACATTTTCTAAGGTATATTCAAATGTATGGGAACTGCCATATACTGAATAGTAAAGATATTGTTAGCTACACTAATTTTAGTATTTGTGAAAATGACACCACATTGTGGAATATAAATAGCATAAATCCATGTGAACCCAAAATTTATAAGTACTGAAAAGGATCCAAAATAAACCTAATTGCTTTAAAAGATTCAAAAGTTAACATAGGCTTATGCTGATTTATTTCTTTATTGTCGATGTTTTTTGACATTGACTATCAATTATTTTTCATTTTAGTTTGTTCCACCCACCACACTCACCTACATGACACATCTCTTTCACCTTGAGCTGTAAGAACACCTCCTCTCAGTGCAATAAGATGTCATTTTTATATTGGGGAGTGTTGATATATATTATTTCTTAGGTTTAAATGCTAGCTTTGGAATGTTCTTTTGGATAACAGTGGTGGTTAGGATTTTGGGTTTTCTTTTGAATAGAAGCCATGTTACATCATTTTCTACTTATGGAATTTCTTTTTGTTTTTGACAATGTTGAATTAGGAAGTCAATGAAAGTCTTCAGATCTTAACCTATGCCAAGAAATTGACATTGACTTTATGCTACAACAAAGAAGGTTAAAGTGATAAAAAAAAGACTTTTAATCTTATAACTCTAGGAAGACATTTAACAACACAAGTGATTTGTTGTATTTTAGAGGCTCTAAAACAATTGAATTAGGTAAATTGATATGCAATATTCCTCAAGAGTGATGAGTGAAACTGACAAATAGTTAGGGAAGCCTTGAAGAATCATGCATGTGGGTTGTGGAAATTGTCTTTTCATATCCAGATGATTGTTGGATCGATAAGGAATTCATCAAAATTTCCGCAATAATCCAAATTTTGTGTGTTGCATGATAAACTCTATAAGTTATATTCCATTCAAGTCTCTCTAGCACTATCAATTGTTTTGATGACTCGATATTTGTTCCATCCAAGTCTCCCAAGGGATATCAACTATTTACTAACTGTAGATTATATACTTTTTGCAATAGCTAACAAGATAAATAAGGAAGCTCTTATTTTAATTGATGGTATATGTAATTAGAGTTTCAACATTTCTTCAAGTAGAGATGAAATCCTTATTGTACCTAGAGAAGTAAGGTGCTCTATAACTTGGAGTGAAGGGAATGTTTGTGTATGTTCCCAGGTGTTTGACACTAATAAAATGTAATGAGAAAAAAAAATGATGCAAAATAAATAGACATACTATTTATCTTATTATTTTACTAATCATGTTTAATTAACTATAAACTAGCAGAAATCAATTTTAACCTCGAATCTATTACATGTAAAAAAATATCAAACGACTCAAAGTGTAAATTTTAATTTCTATTAAATAACATTTGGGAGTAAAAAAATTGAGGCTTGCAGCTTA
>ML828598.1:168043-179822 GCA_009831015.1 Picea engelmannii | reverse complement strand
ATCTTTTACCAGCTTGATTTTACCTTCTGGGCCTTTAGCCCCTTCTTCCCACGAGGTAAGGTGCAGTCCTGAAATAGGTCAACCCAATACATGGACAAGGGGAATGGGATAGGTTAGTGGGAAACAAGATGTAAGAGTGGTGCTATGATGGGAGCGGATGATGGCTTTTCAGAAATCCTCCCAGTGGAAAACCAAAACCTATAGACACAGGCTTGCTAGGGCACCTTGTCAATCCCCCTAAACATGGTCAAGTGAGCAAATGTAATATCCAAGCAGTGGTTAGAGATAAGAGGAACCAGATGCATATATTTAAAGGTTTCAATGATCAAAAGTGACACATACCATGATACCTGGACCAATTACCTCATGGAGCAAGAACCTTTTCTGATACAGGACCAAGCCTATGGTGATGGATGATGCTGCTGCTGACAAGACAAAGACAATGGAAAAAAAAAAGTGGGCCCTCCAGGGCCATGCTCAGGTCAATCCTGCTCTCGATACTCCATGTCTAGGACCTGTGGGCCTCGAGACATGATCTCCTAGTTATCCCTAAAAAGTGGGATAACATCTGGCTCCAACTCGGGGACATGTGCTCACCGTAGAGCGCATGAGAACCTCAACATTTCTGGCATAACCTGCATACCTGCTCAATCTCGATAGAAGTATTAGTAACAAAATTGGGGTGGTAATGCCACCCCAACATACATGTATATATAAATATAGATTGAAAGAAAACAATCAATAAGTGTGAATATTAAAACAAACTAACATGCAATGCAAATGATATAATACACGAATGCAAAATGCCTACTTACCTGTACTTACCTGTGAAGTTAGGCCCCCCCACCTTGGTGGGGTTTGAGGAGGTGCCCGCTGATAGGTAATGGGCGCCGCCTTCCCTCCAAAGTGGACAAGTAATATGAGTCGTCAACTGATTCTATTCCAACTTTGAAGGGTCTGAGCCATGACTGAGCGCTTCCTTTCACATTAGTTGGCTCTCCTTTCTGGGTATCCCACATCCATACCATGTCTCATTCCTTGTACTTTCTGACTTTGTATTTGGTCATCCCTTGGACAACCCTGGTGTATTGTGCTGGGGGAGGAGGGTGGGATTCTGTTGTAAACACTTCCTGCTGGGATGGGCGGATTTGTACGTCATATTTAACTTTCTTTAATATCTTCACCGTTCCAATCTCTTTTCTCTTGAATTCCTCTAGGAGTTGTTGGTATTCTTCTTTCTTGGGCCATTTGATCTGATCAAAGTCCTTTTCTGTTGCAAAGGGCATATCTTCTGGAGAATACTTTTGAAGAGTTTGTATCATCTCGTCTTGTGCCTTGTCATTGTTGACGGGGTGAGTAATATCTTGCACATGGTCTCCGGTTATTGTCACATTTAGGAGACAACATATTGTTCCATTTTTTAAAGGCAATTTAAAAAATGTGAGGTCCATCTCGAGAGTGCCACCCAACATTGCAACGAATTTCCTAGACAACAACATTCCCCACACATTTGGGACGTCAACTACCACGATGTCAATGTGGACTACTTTCTCCGGGTACTCCTTAAGGCAAACTTCCACATTCTCGACTACCCCATGTGTGGGTATGGATTTAGATTCGTAGCCACATACATTCCTGTAAGGCCGTGTGACCTTCAAACCCATTTGTCGCATGACTTTAAGTGACATCATGTTGGCACCTGCCCTTGTATCTAACATGCAATTGTTGAGGCTTTTGTTGTTCATCATTAAATTCATGAAGAAGGGAGGGTTCTCACCATATTGGACCCTGAAATGATCGGTTTGCAACATAATAGGGGGGTCCATGGGTTAATTTGATCCCAGAAAGAAAGTGTCAAAGCGTTCTTTGATAGATGTGATCTTAATGGCTTCTCTGAGGGGAACATTTACATGCATTTTTGATAATGCCCCTTCGAAGTCAAAGTTTAGGTCAACCTTCCCAGCCTTGGATGTCTTGGGAAGAAGTATTTCCAAGGGTGGGGGCTTTGCCTGATCAACAATAGGTTGGTTCAACTTCTTTCTTCTGTACACCTAAAATTCTTGTTTCTTTAGCTTCTCTCGTGATTCTTGGTCTAGGTTGTTTATTACCGACATCCTTGCTAACCTGACTGCTTCTTTTACAGATTCCTGATGTTCTGCATCGGTGATATTTATTTGAGGAAACTCCATGAAATGGTCCATGTTGTTAACTTGTTGATGGCCATTATTGTAAGGACACTAATGCTCCCAATGTGCTTCACTGCATTCTAGGCACCAAGGATTTTCATCAACAACGTTTGCAGGGGCCAAGGTGTTTGGAACTTCTTGCTCATTCTTTGGTTTATAAAATTGGCTCCCCTTCTGGAATTGTCCTTTGTATGGGACCCTGGGTGCCTGGGTCTGAGATCTTTCCAAGTTGACAATCCTACTCATCATTTGTTATTGATTTTTTATGATACCATCGATAGAGGCTTTCATCTTGGCGATACTGGCACACAGGTCTGAAGTAGGCTCAGCGTTGTGAAGTATTTTTGGTTTGGTGTCTATTCTCCCCCTTGGATTAGCAAAAGGCTCAATCTTGGATGAAAGGAGGTTTCCCTCTATTTTAGTAGCAACCTCTTGGGCTTCCTGAATGGATTGAGGGTTTTTATCTCTGAGAAGATACACTAGTTGGCCACTGAAATATTTGGTGTAAATGTGGACGAGGTAATCATCTTTTGGATGATGGCTTGCGGGGATCCTTTGCAGCAAAGTCTCAAATCTAGTATGGAACTCCTGAATGGACTCATTTTCATATTTGGCAAGGTTATTTAGTCAGGTGAGGAGCATGTTAAGGTCTTCTTTGATACTCCATCTTTTGAGAAAGGCCTCTTCAAGTCTGTCCATGGTTTTAATGCTTCCATCAGGGAGGCTCATGTACCAACGTGTTGAGGCATCATAAAGAGTAGCGGATAACAACTTCACGACCAAGTCTTCAACATCATCATTAGTGGGATGAAGCTGAAAAAATGCCCAAAAGTTGCTCATGTGCTCTTTGGCACTAATTGCATCAGTACCAGTGAATTTAGGCAACCACTTCTCATACGTAGGTGGCATTTGCCTAGGGTAGCCTGGTATGGCTGACATGTCTAACGGTTTGAAAAGAGTAGATGACCAGTGTCTCTGATTGTTGGCTAGGTTCGTTGTAGCGATATGAGAGCTAGACATGATTCTTAAAGGAAGGCTCTTCCCGAAGAGTGATTTGACAACATGAGAGTTCTTGGGAGGCTTCCTTCTGAAAGACAGAGGATGATTATTGAACCTCTTTTTAGTTTGTGGAGTCGCCAGATAGTTTACTTGAAACTATCAAAGAAAAGGGAAAACACCCTAGTGGAGTCACTAGGTAAGCTTGTAAGATAAGGCTCTTGAGGCAAGGCTTACCGAAAAGATTTGTCATTTGAGGGGAATTGACTCAGTGTTCCCTGACAACGACGCCAAAATGTTCTCACACAGTTTGTAGCTAGGAAGAAAGGTTATAAAGTAGAAGGCCAAACTGGCGTAACAGGAACCTATCCCACTCAATGTCACCAAGATGGGGAGGTTCTTTCTCTTTAGGGAGGTGAGGCCCAGGGGAGACGTCCTCGATGACCTGGGGTTTTGAAGAGGCTAAAGGATAATCAAACAATGACGAGTTTCCGCCTTCACAGATTACCATCGAAACAGATTGTCCGACTTATAGCCAACAAAGATAACCAAGTAGAATCCCTGCCCGAGAACAAAGCAAAAATACACTGATATATGCAGGCTCTGGTTAATACTTCATATATATCAAAGACTATCTGATATTCAATACACACAATTTGAAAGTAAATGTTGATGAAGTCAATGTTTACAAAATAGCACTGAAAGATAATGTCAGTTCACCAATAAATACTAGAAAGATATGGCATTCAATGCAATAAATCAATACTTGACTTAATTAATGACTTTAACTACCATTCAATTGCTCATAAAGTAAAACGTCGCTGTATTAATATGTAATAACCAAGGATGACATCAACAACTTAGGGTTAGTAGGATTAGCTAGAGCTAGGGTTAGTGTAGTTAGGGTTTAAAATTCAAAGAGTTTGAGAGTTGTTTGACCAATTTCACTTCAACGTTAGAGGACTTATAGATCAGTGCCTTAGGGTTTAATGGAGTCAAGAGTGAAGGACGCACAAGTTGAAGGAGGATGGCTAAGGACTGGAGGGAAGAGCTCTAAAGTGCTGCTATGGCAGGGCCTCAGAGACAAAAACCCTAGGGTAGAGAGGCTCACTCCGGTGTTGCTATGGCAAGGCCTCGTGCTCTCTCCTCCTTCCTTAGATGGAAAAAACGGCTAGCATGAAAGATAAATTAAAGACAAGAGAGTCAAATGAGGGAGAGTGTTGCTACAACAAGGCTCTATCATCAAACCCTAGAAGAAAATGACCCTAAGTATAGATAACCTAGGCCTGGGACGTCTTTCCCTTCTTGAGCTCAAAGAGGTACGACTAGCAAAGGGAGAAAATAAAAAATGAGTGTAGCTATGGCTAGGCTCTCTTTTTTCTTTTCAATGGCTAAAAATCTCTCTATCAAGGGACATGAGACAAGGACCTACTTGTGTGCTTGTCACCTAAGGTTTTTTTCCAACAATAATCATAAATACATGCAAGAAATTAAACTACAACCATTCATTCAAGAAGTTTTGCAGAAAAATACTTACAATTCACCAAGAAATAAATGTGCAAACCTTAGTTGTAGCACCTTCCTTCAAGAGAGAAACCAAAATATGCCAAAATAGCCTTACTTCAATAAGTGAGCATCACCCAATTATCCAATAACCCAAGATAGGGCACTAATTTCAGAGCTCACTAATGAGTGAGTGAGTTGTGATGAAAAAATGAGAGTGAAAATCTCTCATTTATACAAAACCTTGACCTAATTTTACATTTTAGGTCAGGTAAAAGGCTGACAAGGCCAAATTATCAAAATCATACTATTTTACATTTAATTTGTCAAATTAAAACCGTAATTGAGCTATAAAGGGATAAGAAGACCCTCTAAGGGAGGCGTTATCCCCTTCTAAGGGAAATGGGGCATCCTGGAGCAAAACGTTAGCCCTCCTTGGGCTTCTCCAACCTGCCACATGTGCCAATACTGCCTAGTTTGCCTCCCAAAATTTCCATACTGCTGGATGACATCATGGCTATGATGGGTGACGTCCTAGGCCTTCCAAGGCCAACGTTCCATTGAAAAAGGGAAAATCCCCCTCGGTCAAGCTCTACCGGGGTGCCTTTGGTGGAACATCCTCTTCTTCTCCGGTGCAAGACACCGATCCATCTCCGTCTCATGGGCTCTTCAGCCCCATGGAGGTCCGAACTGATCATCTCTCAATGTGTACCAATCCAAATGGTACCTGTCCATCGAGTATGGTCCTGCACATCAAAGGCTACGCCCTCCATGGGCTCATCAGTCACAAGGATCATAGCAATGTCAATCACATTTCATCATTAATATTATTAAACACATGCATAAATTTCCTAATAAATCAATCAATAGCTCAAAGACGTTACACAAGCCTGCAATACAAGTCTGGGGAAAAGGACAAGGCTTCCTATTGGGCTAGTGTCCATAGAAAAAGGAAAGTTCCCAGAGAGACCTCATTCAAACCATGTAAGTGGATGATGTGGTCAGAGGGGATGTCCAAGCATGTGGGTGCAGTAAGGGCTAAGGATGCAATGTGTTACCTATGGGTGCCGTTGTAGAAGGCGAGCTGTCCCTGTCATGGATGCATTTTTTCCAAGCCCATTCTTTCCTTTATTCTTTGTTTTCTTTTTACTCTTTTTTTTTTTTTTGTTCAAGAGCTAATCAGGGGACACTACCTTGGCATGGTGACCAGAGCTGACAACCTTATCAACTAGTACTTTCGCTGAGATGAGAAGGCTGGCTCATGATGAGACCCCCTTTCCCTTGGCCATGCAACCAAGAGTCACTACCTTGGCGTGGTAACCAATTGGTGGCAATGTCATACTGCTAGGTACCCATGGACCTAATAGGATGGCTCATACAGAATAGATGCAATACAGGTCAATGATTGGTAGCTTACTATATGTGACAACATCCAGACCAGATGTAATGCAGGCAACTATATAGGTGGCACGATTTCAAGCAACACCAAAGGAATCACATGTATTAGCAGTGAAGAGGATTTTCAGATATCTCAAAGGAACAAAATAGTTTGGATTATGGTATCCAAAAGGAAAGGATATATCACTTATTGCCTACACAGATGTATATTGGTTAGGTTGCATTGATGACTAACGAAGCACCAATGGATCAATGTTCTACTTGGGTGAGTGTTTAGTATCTTGGATAAGCAAAAAACAATCATCGGTATCTTTATCTACAACCGAAGCAGAGTATATTGTAGCAGCAAGATGTTGTACTCAGGTTCTATGGATGAAACAAACTTTGAAAGATATATAGGCTGAGTATGATGAGCCCATTCCAATCTATTGTGATAATACAAGTGCCATTAGTATCTCAAAGAACCCGGTGATGCACTCCAAGATGAAGCACATTCCAATAAAGTATCACTTTCTACGAAAACAGGTTGCAAAGAAGAACACCAACTCTAGGAGACACAAATCCCCTTCTTTAGGGAACCAACCCTAGGAAGAACCAACTCCCTTGTTTTAGATCACCGACCCTAGGAAGCAACAACTCCCTTGTTTGTAGGGCAACAACCCTAGGAAGCACCAACTCCCTTGTCTTTAGGGCACCAACTCCTTTTTTTTAGGGAACCAACCCTAGGAAGAACCAACTCCCTTGTCTTTAGGGCACCAACCCTAGGAAGCACCAACTCCCTTAATTCACACTTTACTTAGTAAAGGATATGAATCCTTATGTGATCCTCCCTTCCACCCTCACTGCACAAGTATCATCAGTTCCTCTTCTTGGACTCTGCTTCTACTTTGATCTTCTGATCTAGACTACAGAGACACCTCTTCTTCACCATTATTTCTTGCTTATATAGTCTTCCAATTGGTGTGAGCATTGAAGCATTGTGTCCCTTTGTTTGGACCATTGCACCTTTTCATTTAAATTAACAGTAATAGCATTTTTCTTTTAAATTAGAATTAATATCTCCCTTTGTTTTTATTCACACATTAATGTGAAAGATTTTCAATTTAGTAAGATGGATTTTTCATAAATCGATCAGAGGTATGGATCGATTTATTTTAATTCGATCTCATGCCTTTTTATTTTATCCTTAAGATTTTGTTGTGTTCTTAGTTCTCCAACGGATCATATTGGATCTTTTCGATTAGCTTTCCAATGCATTGGATGTATTTGATCACTTAATATCGATCAGGCAGAATCCAAATCCTGTCTGGTTGAAAGTTTCTTTGTGATAGAGGAAAATTTCTTCCTTTGTATTTTAAATTCGCACAAACACACTTTCAAGACCTCTATTCCATATGATCATAGGTGGTGACTAAACACTTAGCCAAATGAGTGCTTAATCACTTATCAATATTGACGGTTGTGTTTTATTTGTACGTTTGAGATGGACGGTTTTCGTTCACTTCGGGACTTCGCCCTTCGATGCTTCGGGTAGTTGTTGGTAGGAGAAACTAGATATCCCTGAAGGATGTACTCTCAGAGTGACATAACTTGCTGATGTCATTGCTGATGTGGAACTAGTTGTGTGGTTTCCACATGTCGCCTTGATTCGTGACTTTCGTATACCTAAAGTGACAACTATACCTTGACACTTGTCATTAGCCAAGTGGACCATGTGTGATATTTTTCTATTTCCACATGTCTTACTTTGTGGCTTTGGGAGTTTTGGAAATTTTATACCATCCTTCGATTATTTCCAAAGTTTCGAATTGATCTACCGCTGTATATTTTCAATTGTATTGATCTTATGGCCTTTGTTTATTCTGGAACTTCGGGGTTCAGGAGTTCTCGGTTCATCTGGGTTGTTTATTTCCGAAGTAGGTCATGGCTGGAGTTGTCTACTTTCTTTCTTAGAGCGCTCTGACATTTTTCACTCCATATCTATGTTGACGAGATTTCCTGATCTAACGGTCGATGAGAGTTTGTGACTCCAGGGCTTTGGCCTTCAGGTAAACTTACCTGTTTTAGACTCCTTTTCATTGAAGTGGTTAGCGCTAGAGTTGATCGTCTTATTTCCTTTAGTGTGATCTGATGGTTCCAATATTTTCACTCCATATCAACCGTTGACGACAATTCATGACTTCAGAGCTTTGGTCTTGGGGCAAGCTTACCTGTTCTAGGCTCATTTTCATCGGAGTGGTTAACTTCAGAGTTGACCACTTGATCCAATGAATTTTTTTGTTCCCGGGGATATCTTAGATCAACGGTCGCCATGATTTATTTTAATCCGAGACTCTCGAATATTGTGGCTTACATTGTCCTTCCACTAAACTTGATCGGATGGTCAAGAATTCATCCGCGATCCCTCCCTGATCTAATGGCTGGCTAGATCATCTGAAGCTCCTACTTCAGATCTAATGGTTGAGATTTAATCCTTCCCATCCTTTGACTTCACCTTGATATAACAATCTTGGATTGTCCTAAAATAAGAATAAACGGCTCATGTGCGTCATCTCTTCTGAGCTTCAATTAATGTTCTTCCTTCTGATCTTTGGATTTATACTAGATTCTTCTACACCCTGTTGACATCAATGACAATATTGTACCACTGTGTCCAACATTCTCCACCTTTGGCATTGATGGAAACCTTTTATTTGAAATATTTTTATTTTTGTTGCTTATCATTTTCCTCCCCCTTTGATAACAATGAAAGAGGGAATATTTCTTCGCTCCCCCTGACCATGTACCCCTTTTATTCTGATACGATTTTTATGGTTTTAATGAGGTCTATGAATTACTCCCATTTTTTGTCGAAGATTTTCAAAATTACTCATGGGAAAAGGTTTTGTGAATATGCATGCAATTTGTTCTTTGGTGTCCACATACACTATTTTAACCACTTTTTGCGTAACCTGATCTCTCAAGAAATGGTATTTAATTGGGATGTGTTTGGTTTTAGACTACATTACTGGATTTTTAGAGATACTTATGGCACTAGTGTTATCACAATTAATAGTAATGGGATTATCATATCTTATTTGTAAATCTTCTAATGTTTACTTCATCCAAAGAACTTGTGTGTAGTAGGATGCAACAACAATGTATTCTACCTTTGTTGTAGATAGTGATGTGGATGTTTGTTTCTTACTTATCCATGCTACCAGGCATTTTCCTAAGAAAAATTATCCTCCATTGGTCATTTTCCTATCATCTATACTATCGGCCCAATCTACATCAGTGTATGAAATTAGATTGAAGTCTTTATATTTTGGATACCATAATCCAAGTTCTAAGCTGCTTTTAAGATATCTGAATATTCACTTTACTACTTTTAAGTGAGTTTATGTAGCTGTGGATTGAAATCTCCCCATGAGTCCTACAACCTACATGATGTCAGGTCTTGTTGTTGTTGAATAGAGAAGACTTCCAACCGTTGATTTGTACATCGTTTGTTCCACTTTTGGTGAGTCATCTTCTAGGATTAGTTTACATCTAGCGATCATGGTAGTACTCATAGGTTTATTGTCTTCCATTTGGAATTTCTTTATCATTTCCTTGATATATTTGGCTTGGGAAACAAATATTCATTTTTATGTTTGATTTACATGTAAACCTAAGAAGAAGGATAGTTCTCCCAGCATGTACATTTCAAATTCTTATTACATTTTGGTTGCAAACTTTATGCTTAGTATAGTAAGATTAATTCCAAATATGATTTCATCTACATATACCACCACAAAAATCATGTTTTGATCCTCAATTTTGATGTATAAATGGTTTTCAGTAGTCCCTCTCTTATATCCGTGTTTTTACAGGTACTGATCAAGCCTTGAGAACCATGCTCTAGGGGCTTGTTTAAGACCATATAGGGCCTTTTTTATCTTGCACACATAATCCTAATTTTTTGTTAACATGAATCCTTTTGGTTTCTCAACATACAATTCTTCTTCTAGTGTTCCATTAAGGAATCCTGACTTGACATCCATCTGATAGATTTTGAAATTTTTGAAGCATGCAAATTCCAGGAATATTCTAATGGCCTCAAGTATTGCTACTCGAGAAAAAGTATCTTCAAAATCAATACCTTCTACTTGGTAATATCATTTGAAAACTAATTTGGTTGTGTTCTTTATAATCTCCCCATTTTCATTTAGTTTTTTCTTGGAGATCCACTTGGCTCCTACCATGTTCTTGTCCTTGGGTCTTGGAACTAGTTCCCAAGTCTGATTTTTCTCTATTTGGTCTAGTTCTTCATCCATATCTTTTATCCAGTATTTAATTTTGTTGGATTCTTTAAATGACTTAGGTTCTATCAGGGACAAAATTTCTTGTTCCTAGTCAAATGTGATTTTCCTTTTTGTTTCCACTCCTGCATTTTTATCTCCAATAATCTGGCTTTCAAGATGATTCTTTTGAACTCTTTTTAATGGATCTTTTCGCAAGGGAGTTTCTTCAGTGTATTCATCAGTATAGGGTTCATTTTCATGTGTTTCATTATCATCATATTATTTTGAGATTCTACATCATCATCTTCTTGCTAAGATTCTACATCATCATCTTATTGCTGAGATTCTACATCATCATCTTCTTCCTGAGATTTTTTTATCGATTTTTTATATGTCTTGGAATATGATTTTCTTTAGTTTTAGATCATCTATCTTTACATATTCACTTTCCACTATATTTAGTAGTCTAATATTATAACATATGTATGATTTCTTATTAGATGAATACCCTAAAAATATTCCTTCATCAGATCTTGGATCAAACTTCTCTAAATTATCTTCATCATTCTTAATGTAACATTTACTTCCAAAAATTCTAAAGTATTTTACAGATGTTGGCCTGCCAAGCCATAGTTCATGAGTTTTTTCATGGTTGGGTCTCAACTGAGCTTGATTAAGTATGTGGATTTTTGTGTATATTGCATCTCTTTGGAATTTGTCTCAAAGTTTGGCTTCATTTAGCATGGTTCTTGCAACTTTTTGAATTGTTCTTTTTTCCTTTATACCACTCCATTCTGTTGAGGATTCATGGGATCTAAAAACTATCTTTTGATACCATGATTTTTACATAATTGAATGATGTCTTTAGAAGTGAATTATCATCCATTGTCTGATCTCAGACATTTAACTTTGAGATATGTTTCATTCTCTACAAGGGCTTTGTATGTTTTAAACTTCTCAAATGCTTCTGATTTTTCTTTTAGAAAGTATACCCAGGTCAATATTGTGTAATCATCAATGATCAACATAAAATAATTTTCACCATAAGTACTTTTAGTTCTGATAGGTCCACATAGTTTTGTGTGAATAAGTTCTAATGGTTTTGTTGTGGAATGCTCTTTTGTTTTGAACCTAACTCTTTTTTGCTTCCCTATTTGATAGTGTTTACAAATAGGATTTGAAGGTTTTATAATCTTTGGTAGATCCCTTACTGCCTCCTTCTTATTGACTTTGATTAATTTTTCAAAGATTATATGTTCCAACCTTCTATGCCATAGCCAACTTTCATCTTCTTGACCTAAACAACATTTTTCTTCTCCTTCCATGTCAAGGATGTACACATTGTTGGATGTTCTTGGTGCAACTGCCACTAGCTTCCCCGTATCTTCTCTTCTTATCTCACATTTATAAGAATCAAAGGTAATTATGTGA
>ML828598.1:127396-152728 GCA_009831015.1 Picea engelmannii | reverse complement strand
GGGGAGCATGTCTCTTCTTTGACATTGATGTCAAAGGGGGAGAAAAGAATTCGGGGGTGCAGTAGTTGCCATCAATGCCAAAGGGGGAGATTGTTGGAAAATGTTTAACAAGTAGTATGCTTGTCATTGATGGCAAGTACAAATAGTGGAGATGGCAAGATAAGGAGGATAAAATCCCTTGGGGATTCGGACGTGAAAACTCAGGAGAAACAATGTTGAGGAAAACGCGCCCAGCAAGGCTCAAGCTATCGGATTTCTTAGAGGAGAAGGAAGACAGAGATCCACAGCCATTGGATCTCATTCAGAAATCCCGTCATCCATCAGATCGGACCAGAGCTGCATGAGATTTACCATCGAGAAATTCCAAGGTGAAATCTCGACAGAACGTCGACCATCCATCTGAGGGACAGGTGTTGAAGATCAAGGCACCGTTGGCATTTTGTTCATCGGGAAATCGGGGATCCCGTTGACAAGAGTTTTGTGCAAGTCAGAATCACGATTCGTGAAACCCCGATGAGTGGGGGACAGCTGTCAGCACAACAACGAAGGAGGACAGATCTCAGATGTTAGATCCAAGCGCAGGACCCGACCACCGTTGGATCGAGGAGAACCTGCACGGTCTTTAAAGTGCAAGGAGGTTTGGCTGCGGTCCTGGGGATAACGGTCATATGGACCAGGAGCCTAGCCATCGGAGTTTCGAGAATCACGAGTTGGATATGTCAAAGTTCATTGACATCACAAACCCCGAAATCGCGATGAGTGAAATCCCGACTGAACCTGAACCGTCAGATCAAGATATGATCTAGACCATCGAATCGACCCACGTCAACAGACCACGTCAGCTAAGCGAAACGTGGCACAACCAGGTAGTGACAAGTGTCAGACTGATTCAACAATTCAGGCACATGTGGGTAACGAATCAAAGTGACACGTGGCAGTAGCCCCGACGGGATAAGGCTGAGGTCACAGCCCTTGGCCACATCAGCGAGAGATGGACAGATGTCAGAGGACAAAGAGGAGATGAGTCTTGTCACACGGTCAGGTGGAGAATGATACAGAAGGTGACACGATAGGAGTGGGGCCCTTCGTCAATACTCCACCATTCCGGACCCCCCCCGTATTAAAGATAGAAAGGCAAGGGGGGTCTGGAATCGCATGAGAGTCGTTGATCCAAAGACTTTAATCCTGACCGCTCGAAAGATGCGCGCCCAATTCCGGACCCCACCCCCTCCGCTTAAAGAAAGAATGACAAGGGGGCTCTGGAATCGAATCTAGACCGTAGATCCGAGAGCACAAATACTGACCGTCTAGATTTGCTCACCGCATATCCAACGATGTAAATGAATTTAAACAAAATCGGAGGGCTACTAAGGCATGACGCAGTGAAACTGCCAAAAACCATTGATGACGTCTGCCAGAGAAGTCGAAGAGACCGCTGTGTGATTGCCAGAGGAGATGAAGAGTCTACAAGCTCTGTCCGGTGAAGAAAGACTATTCTTAGAAGGGATTGACAGATGGATGGGCATTAAGGCCTGTAATTGAGACAGAGAAAGTGAGTTCGATTGTCACAGAGAAGAAGAAGAATCTCAACTGCCAGAGAGACTGAGGAATCTCAACATAAAATCCAGTAATGTTGAACGCGTGGGAAAACGACCAGAGAAGCTGAAGAGTCACGATGATAATCAAACAAAACACTTGAGAGGTGGATGATAACGGTGCAGAGTTAGCATGCAGAGGCATTGCGAACATTGCATGCACAAGGTGCACAGAAGCTATAAATACACGGTACAGAGAAGAGATTTGGTGGTTGTTGCTGCTGGAATTTGCAGTTGCTATTGGTCGTTGCTATTGCTATTGGAGTTGGCTGTGAATGTTGTGGGTGAAGGTGATTCATGTGTGAAGAAGGAGGAGAAGTGCAGCAGCTGAAAGAGTACATAAGAGGAACTATGCAGTGAATGGACATGGTGCACTAAGGATAAATCGTAGAAGAACAGAAAGTGCAAGTGAGATGTGCAGAAAGGCAGTGTGGCAGAAGGAGAACAACGAGATGCAACAGAATAGTGATAAGTCAGGTAAGCCATTGTTGAACATTATATCACTGTAGCAAGTTTCAGATTCAAAGATTTATACTTCAGGGTGGTTGGGAGGTGCTAGGGAGGACATTTGTCCTCAGAGGTTCAAGTGGTTGCTTGAACAAAGGGAGTTGGTGCTTCCTTCTAGTTGGTGCTAGAGAAACCAGGGAGTTGGTGCTAGAGAAACCAGGGAGTCAGTGCTTCCTTCTAGTTGGTGCTAGAGAAAATAGAAAGTTGGTGCTCTCAGCAAGTTGCAACTTGCTAAACAAAGTTGATAGCCTCATTATGAGTTGGTGCTCATATGTATGATAATGTAAAGAATGTAATTATTACGTATCATATAAAGAAAAAGAGGTTTTTACCCTGTATGGGTTTCCTTGGAAAATATCTGTCTCTGTATTTCTCATATATGTGACTGATGCTGAATGTGCCTGTGTTTATTTCTCTGCATTATTGTGATCATCATTCAGTGTTTCTGCAAAGAGTTTTTAAAAGAAGCATNCCCCCCCCCCCCCCCGTCTCAGTTGTCCAACACTTAGTTCATTGATGTTATGGTTCTTTGTTAGAGTCACATCTTTGTGATATTGGCATATATTTGAGGTATATACTTGGTATATCATCGTGATGGTTATGTTACATACTTGAGACATATTGTTGAGACGTTGGCACATCTTGGGTACTTGGCATATGGTATGCTACAAGTTCTAGTACTTGGTATGGTACATGGTTGTTGCATGGTATGGTACACATTGATGCATGGTATGGTACACGTTGATGTACATGGTATGGTGTTGGTTTTGGTATCCATGTGAGTGGATATGGTTATGGTTGGTTGATCAGCGATAAAGACATTGACGGGTTGGATTATCAGTTGATCATCAGTTAAAGATTGATGTGACAATGACAGTGGAAGAGATAGTGATTGTGACAGGTTGATGTAACAGTGACAGTGGAAGTTGTAGGTTGATCAGTGGTAGTGAAAGTGAGTCTACACTTATATTTAGGGGCGACATGATGGGGCAAGGAAAGGGGGTTGTAGCCTCCTTCCGGTTGGTGTTAAAGAACTCAAGGAGTTGGTGCCTCCTTCTAGTTGGTGTTGGAGAATTTGGAAGTTTGTGTTTCCTATGAATGTAATCTTTGATATATAAGAAAGTATTTTGTGGTTTTCTCCCATTTGGGTTTCCATGTAAATTTTTGTGTACTGTGTATCTGTGGTTATTTGTTATGCTATGTTGATTGATATTGCTCATGATATATTGTTGATAAAGTTAATGATTACATGTTCCAATTAAAAGTGGTAAAATATTTCATAATATTGATTCACACCCCCTCTTAGTATTCCAACAATTGGTATCAGATCATGTCCTTCAGAAAAACAACCTAACCACTGGAAGGAAGATCGTGGAGTATGCTAATATTGGAGTACCATAGTTTGATGAACATAACTATTCCTTCTGGAGTAGAAGAATGAAAACATATATACAAGCACAAGGATTTGATGTTTGAAAAGTAGTAGTAGATGGATACACAACACCCTCCACTCCTCCAACAGATAGAGATGGAAAGAAACTCAATGAAAATAGTTCAAGGGCCACAAATGTGATCTTTAATGTTATAAATAACCAAGTATATGTGAAGTTTATGCACTGTGATTCTGCAAAGGATATTTGGGACAAACTTCAAAATCTCTACGAAGGAGATGCTAAAGTAAAAGGGGTCAAGCTTCAAACCTAAAAAGCCAAGTTTGAGCAATTGAAGATGAAGGAAGATGAAGATATTGCATCTTACTTCCTATGATTTGATGAAATAGTAAATGTCATTAAAGGATTGGGAGAATAAATTAAAGAACCAGTTATTGTCCAGAAGATACTAAGGTCTCTTAAAATGAGATTTTATTCTAAGATTTCAACCCTAGAAGAAAGAGTATATCTCAGTAGCGTTATAGTGCAAGTTGTATGTTGGGAAAATCCCGACCCAACCACAAATCAAGTGCTACAACTTGGGAATCCTACACCCAATGTCACCTCGATGTAGGTCCTGCACTTCAAGAGTGACTAGGTCACTCTAGGGAAGTGATCCTAGTGACCCTATGGGGATTCAGATGGATATGGAGGGAAATGGAAGTGAATCCCCTAGATATCAATTCTAAGTGGAGTGAAATGTGTTGAATGAATTCTTGGGAAGTTCCAAGGGTTTCCAAGTGTGTTGAGTAACCTACAAATGGTGAAATACCTGCCCGAGACACAAGAAAAGACACTTTGCAATGACGTATGTTAGTTGGATCAGCAAGTTAATATTTGTGTCCATAATTTGAATAAATAGATAATAATATATATCAGCAATAATATGTTGCTATAATATTCTCAATAAATGTTACATATCAAGTACAAAATGCAAGAGAAATGCTAGCAAATGACTAGCTAAACTCAAGATGAAAAACCAATATTCTTAGCATAAAATATAAGGATGTTGTAAACACTTGTATAAAGAAAATTATATCATCCTTATGGCTGTAACATTAAATTTATTACAGAAAGAAAATCAGCCACTTAAATCCCCTCAAAAGTTTCCAAAAAGTGTGTTGGACCAAGGAAAATAACTGTTCAAACTTTGAGAAAAATCCAATGGTTGAAAAGAGAGTTATTCAAGCAAATGGGTTAGGGTTTTTTCAGCCCTAATGGCTGAAGATGTAATTATATAACAGAATCAAGAAGTATTGGGAGAGAGGGGACAACCTAGTAGGGGAAGACTCCTCTCAATGAGGCAAACCAACTTCAAGCAAGAAACCTTTCAAAATATAAATAATTGTGTTTCCCAAGGCAATGATTTTATATCTCCAATGAAAAAAGTATGACCGGTGTCTTTACTATTGGATTAATGGATTCAAATAAATAAAGACATAGAGAATAAAACTCCTTGGGGGTGTAATCCCTTTTACTTCCCAAGTCAAGTTTCTCTATCTAGGGTTTAAGCTAAGAGGGTGTATGCCCTTATACTTATCTTAGCAAACCCTTGTATAATCAATTAGATGAAGCATAAAATGATGAAGAATATGGTGGGGGTATATTCCCTTATACTTCCCACCTATGTCCTAGCACAAAAATCCTTGACTTGAAAAAGAATGATAGCATAATAGTAAAATACCATACCAATATCAAGAGAGATGCCAAAATAATCGACCATAAAAGCTAGAAAACATCATCCAAGGCTAGCGCCTCACTCCTCCATCAACCATTCATCAAAATAACCATAAAAAAGATCTAAAAGATACAATATTTCCAAAGATAGCGACAATTTCAGAACAATAATTCTCACAATGAGGGAGATTTATGTTAAAATGAGATCTTATGATCTCTTATTTATACAAAATGTCACCTAGGTGACTTGGCCATAAATTAAGGGGTAAACCAAAACATTAGGGGTCAACAGCCCTAATATTTCCCCCTTTAAAAAGTAATATTAAACAATTCATTTAAAATTTCAATTTTTGCACAAATAAAACCCTAATTTACATGGGTGTCACCACTTTAGGGGACGTTTTGGTGCTAGGAGAAGGTTGTTGGTGTTGGAAAAGCATGGGTAGGCCTCCAAAGGCCACATGTCAAGAATATAAACACTCTCATCATGGTGAAGACCCTCTTCTCCTCAAAATTTCCATGTGTCAAATGAGTGGCACCTGACCACCAAGCCCTAACCCCCCATGCATGACGTCAAGCTCAAAAAGAGGATGTTTTTCCCCTCCTGGGAAAATAGTTTGGCAAGTGAGGGATGGAATATGTCATCCAAGTCATCATCAAGGCCTTCCAAATATGATATTTCTCATATGTAATGTGGGACCTTGGCATCCAACCTGTGGGCTTGTATCCCCATGGAAGCCCAAGCTAGGCTTGTTCTCCAAACAATTTCCACCAACCAGGTCCTGCAAAGACAAATGAGCACGCCTTCCAAGGATATCAAGTCATAAAATCATGATAAGTGAATCCTATAAATAAATAATCCATCTAAGAATGTGCATCAAAGATCACTATATCAAACAATTAATTTCTCAAAGACACTATGCGACTTGTGAATCTTGAATATGGGAGGGTTGACGAGGTGTCTTGTTGGGTAGATTTTTCCCTACGTCAAGGATATTTTACAAGAGATCCCTCTCTAAGCCATGTAAAGTGGATGAATTGGTTGGGTTCAAGACTCAATGGGAATAGGGCTCATGACATATAAGGGGTCGTAGTGTCTTATTCATGGGTGCCTTTGTAGAGGGTGTGTGGTACCTTTGTCCACAATGCACTTTTTCCAAGCCCATCAATTTCCTTTTATCTTTATTTCTTTATTTTATTTCAATATAGCATAAGGAAAGGTTGAAGGTCACTGCCCTGGTGTGGCGACCAGGTGATGGCAATGTCACCCACAAACACCTAATGGGAATTAGAAGGTTGGCTCGTGATGAGACCCTCTTTCTCCCATCCATGCAATTGAGAGTCATTACCCCAGTTTGGTGACTAGATGATGGTAATGTCATACCACTAGATATTCATGGACATGATAGGTCGTCTTGTGATGAGACCTCCTATCCTTCAACTAACCTTTTAAGCATTCTTTATTATATTGTGGGTCCCCTTTACTCAAAGATAAGCATTTCATTACTTTATTGGGTGATCCTTGGGAGAAGCATCTAGAAGCTTTATGCAATGCCTTTATATTTCACCGAACATCAAGCCCTATGGTCCTTCACCCCCTTCTTCCCTTAGAATGAGGGATAACCCCTTCTTGGGACAATACACCCTAGAATCCCAAGATATAAGGAAATGGAGAGGAACAATGATGGAAAGTGGTAAGTATGGTCGGGAACAGTATGATGGCTCATTAAGGGAGTTCCTAGTAGAAAACCCACCCCTAAGGAAAACCACTTACTAGGGAACAATGCCAACCACCAAGGTGAAGCAAGGCAAAAGCCAAAATTTCCAAGCATATATCATGAAATATAGATCAATATAAGATACAACATAATCAAATGGCTTAAATATTGAAATGATGCTCACCATAATACTGACTTGTACTTCATGGATTAAGGCCCACTGCCTTCCAGAAGCCAGCTGGTATGGTGGATGCCATTTGCAAAATTATGACCATATGTGGTGGTGAGTGGGTTTTCCATCTATGCAAAAGGGTATTGTTGGTCATGTAGTCTCTTGGCACTCCATATCTGCAATATGAGGGCCTCGAGACATGATCTCCTTAGTTATCCACAAAATGGGGATAACATCTGGCTCCTACATGGGGACATGTGCTCATAGTATTGTGCATGAGAACTATAACATCTCTTGGTAGACTTGTTCCTGCAAGAAAACATCAAAATGTCAAGTGCAACATGACTTACTCATCCTTTTTCTCATATGATCAAAACCAATTAAGCTAGAAAAAAGAAAAGTTTGACACTTTTCAAAAAAATTCCAAGCTAAGAATGAAATCAATATGCAAGTAGATCAAAATGAAAATGAAATGCATCTAAACTAGTATGAGCAATCAAGATGAAAATGCAGGGAATCAAATGACTTGCCTACTTACCTGGGGAATGAGCCCTAAAGAAGTCATGTGACCTGGATGTGAGGTTGGAGAAGAGACCCATATACTGGTAGTGGAATATTTATATCGTCTAATGATGTCAGATAGTACGTTTGTTTGTCAGAATTGTTCCTGATGATGTAAGGGCCAAGCCAAGAATTGTTGTCTTCTTGGTCATATCTAGGCTTTCCCTTTATTTTGTCCCACATAAGCACACGAATTCCTTCATTGAAATTGATGCAAGTTGTATTCTTATCGTGTGGAGGCTCTATGTGGACTGTATCTTTGACGATTTCTTCATGTTTCTCATCTTCTTTTTGTATAATATGGATATATCATAGCTCCTTCCCATGATAATTTACAGTCTTATTTTTATCTTTCCATGGGAGAAACATCTCTACAAAATCTTCCTGAATGAAGGGTAGATCAGATGGATCATACTCAATAACTTGTGGAGGCATATCATGGTAGTGTTCACTGACATAGTTGGACCCCCTCAAATCCATCACATGTTTATATTTATTTTCCATGTTATGTAAGATCTCATACGTGCCATTGCCCATGAGAATATATGCATGTGTAAGGTTCATGCTAAGGAAATCTCCAAGGGTTGAGGACCAAGTCCTCTACAAGAGCATCCCCTGGGTATCAGGAACATCGATCACCAATATGTCCATGAGGATGCTGATATGTGGAAAATCAATCAAAAATACCTCAACATCTTCACATACCCCCAAGACCTCAACTCATCTTGAATAAATACCACAAACATTTCTATAAGGTAAGGTTGTCTTCAAACCAAGTTGTTTCATCACCTTCAATGAAATTGCATTTGTTGAGGCCCCTGAATCAAGCATCAATTTGTTCAAGCAAAGGCCATTCATGCCTAATGAAAGGTAGAAGGTAGGTTTCTTGTATCTTAGCCAATTGAGATATATAGTATTCAAAATGATGGGAGGATCCTCCTTCTCGGTTGGCACCTGTAATATCCTCAAAATTTCCCTTTTTACAAAAGGGATCTTACATATCTCTGTCACTGGGACCATCATATTCAATTTTCCAAACATGTTTGCAACATCTATATTCAATTGGATGTCATCTGTAGGAGTTGGCTTAGGAAGAAACTCACAAAACGATGGTGGAGGTGGTGGAACCACCTTTTCTACTGATGGAAGAGGAGTATTAGGATGTGATGGAGGGGATGAAGCATTTTTTTTTTTTATCTTAGGATTTCCCTCCTCTCCAATTCATTCTTCTGATCATTTGTCATTTTACTTAAGGCTCAGAGTCTCCCCTCTCTTTCTCCTATTCTCCTGGCTTCATTTATATGTTCTTGAGTAACCTGTTCATCGTTCAGATTGAAAATCATGAATTTTATATCGTCAAGATAATCTTTGTCTTGTTAGGGACACTCGTCTTCACTATGGGGTTCTTGGCATGGGAGACACCAAGATTCTATATCAACTGTCCCAATAGGTTTCAAAGATTCTTATTGAGGTCTTGGTTTCCAAATGGTGGCATCTCTTTGTTGTCTGGAAAACTGAGGTTTGGGAGCAGCTTGATTTCTTTCCACTATATTCATATGGTTCATAAGTTAATTCTGCACCTAAACAAAATGAGTATTCATTTGGTTTGTCTTCTAAGTCAAGATAGAAATCGGATCAGGAACACTGTTGTTGGAAACATTCATCCTTGATTTTGTCTTGTTACGAGGGTACTGAAAAGAAACAAGGATATTTTCCTCAATTTTGCTCTGCCAATGGTGTGGGATTTTTATCTTTAAGAATGTATAGGAACTGTCCTTGAAAGGAATTTATGTAAAGGAGTGAACTGATGATGTTGTAGGATGGTAATCTATTGGAATTTGATTGTACAACCTATCAAATCTGGAAATGAATTTCGTCACTGTTTCATTCTCCCTTTTCTTTATTTGAATGAACTGAGTCCCAAGTGTCCAACCATCTTCTTTTCTTGACCATCTGCTTTTAAATAAGGTGGAAAAAGCATCATAGGTCATGATATGATCATTAAGGAGTCCTTTGAACCAATCAAGGGATTCTTCACTCAATGATGAAGCGAATAGTCTCATGGACACATCTTCATGATCAATACCTGCATTGTCCATATCCTGGCCCATGACATAAATGTGGTCTTCAGCAGTTATCACATTGTTTCCTGGGAACTTTGGAAACCACTTGTTGACTTTTGTTGGCATTTTGTTAGGGAAACCTTGGATATTGGTCATGTTAAGGGGTTTGTAGAGGTCCCTTTCCCAAGGTCGAGCCATTGGAACAAGAGGGAGGGTATTATGGAAAATGGTTTTAGCAATGGTAGACTTGAGAGGAGGCCTTCTTGGGTAAACCTTACAAGGCTTGAACCTCCCAGTGGGAAAAGGTTTGGAGAAAGAAGGATTCTGGGAAGGTGGAGTCGCCAGATGAGTTTCAAAATGAACTCATCAATAAAGGTGGAAAGGGAACGCCCCTTGGGTGGAGTCTCCATGAAAGCTAAGGAAAAGGCTTTGGGATAGCTTAGCAAAGTGTCGTTAGGGTACGCAGAAGATTCAGAATATTCCCCGGAAATGGCGCCAAAATGTTATAGTGCAAGTTGTAGGTTGGGAAAAGACTGACCCAAACACAAAGAAAGTGCTACAACTTGGGAATCCTACACCCAATGTCACCTCTATGTAGGTCCCACACTTCAAGAGTGACTAGGTCACTCTAGGGAGGCGATCTCAATGACCCTAGGGGGATTGAGATGGATATGGAGGGAAATGGAAGTGAAGTCCCTAGAGGTCAATTCTAAGTGGATTGAAATGTGTATAATTAAGTCTTGGTAAGTTCCAAGGGTTTCCAAGTGTGTTGAGTAACCTGGAAATGGTGAAATACCTGTCTGAGACACAAGAAAAGACACTTTGCAATGATGTATGTTAGTTGGATCAGAAAGTTAAGCTTGTTTTCTGTAATTTACAGCAATATATAACACTATATATAAGTAATAATATGGTACTATAATCTTCTCAATAAATGCTAGAAATCAAGTAGAAAATGCAAGATAAATACTAGCAAATGATTAGCTAAACTCAAGATGAAAAACCAATATTCTTAGCAAAAAATATAAGGTTGTTGTAAACACTTTTATACAGAAAATTATATCATCCATATGGCTGTAACATTCAATGTATTACATAAATAAAATCAGCCACCGAACTCCCCTCAAACGTTTCCAAAAAGTGTGTTGGACGAAGGAAAATAAGTGTGCAAACTTTGAGAAAAATCCAATGGTTGAAAAGAGAGTTACTCAAGCAAATGAGTTAGGGTTTCTGCAGCCCTAATGGCTGAAGATGTAATTCTATAACAGAAACAATAAGTAGTGGGAGAGAGGGGATTCCCTAGTAGGGTAATACTCCTCTCAATGAGGCAAACCAACTTCAAGCAAGAAACCTTTCAAAAGATCAAAATTTGTGTTTCCCAAGGAAACAATTTTATATCTCCAATGAAAAAAAGTATGACTAGTGCCTTTACTATTGGGTTAATGGAGTCAAATAAATAAAGAGCTATAGAATCTACCTCCTTTTGGGTGTAATCCCTTTTACTTCCCAAGGTAAGTTTCTCTAGCTAGGGTTTAAGCTAATAGGGTGTATGCCCTTATAATTCTCTTAGAAAACCCTTCTATAATCAATGAGATGAAGCATAAAATGATGAATACTATGGAGGGGGTGTATTCCCTTATACTTCCCACATATATCCTAGAACAAAAATCCTTGACTTGAAAAATAATGATAGAATAATAGTAAAATACCATACCAAGATCAAGAGAGATGCCAAGATAATCCACCATAAAAGCTAGAAAACATCATCCAAGGCTAGCGCCTCACATATCCATCAAAAATTCATCAAGATAGCCATAAATAAGATCTAAAAGAGACAATATTTCCAAATATAGTGAAAATTTCAGACCAATACTTCTCACAATGAGGGAGAGTTATGTTAAAATGAGATCTTATGATCTCTTATTTATACAAAATGTCACCTTGGTGACTTGTCCACAAATTGTTAGAAAAATAGGACAGTGGAGAAATAAAATAAAACAAATGCAGAAACAAAACATAGAGGATACACTATACAATAGAGACACAGATTTACGTGGTTCACCCAGTGTGGGCTACGTCCACCAGAGAAATTGCCAGGTCCTTCCTTTATTATTATCCAGCATATGAATGGATACAACCTACAAAAAACCTGTTGTAACTTCCTCTTCTTTCTCTCACAGTCTCCTATCTCAGAATACAATATTCACCATCAACCATAGCCGCAATACATTTCCCTCATAAAAGAGGGATTCCTTGTAGGGAAAAAAACCCTAACATAATCTCTACTGTTAGATTTGTGACCTTATAATGAACGGTCCAGATTTACAATGAAATTACAATATACATTTACAAGGCAATTTTTCCATCGGGGGACGCTGCCCCCGAACCCCCGCTGGGGGCCCACTTGCCCCTAGACCCCCCAGCCGGGGGGATAGCCCCCCCAGACCCCGCAGACGGGGTACCCCCCTCTGCACTCCCCCGCGTGGAAGACTGTACATACTTCTGGGGTGTAAATACTTCATGGGGTATAAAGACGACTGAAAGCAAGGACCTCTAAATCAAGAAGATAATCAGGCTCCACAACCAACACAAATTAAGGGGTAAACCACAAGATTAGGGGTCATCAGCCTTAATATTTCCCCCTTAACAAATTAATATTAAACAATTCATTTAAAATTTCACTTTTGCACAAATAAAACCCTAATTTACATGGACGCCACCCCTTTAGACGATGTTTTGATGCTAGGAGAAGGTTTTTGGTGTTGGAGAAGCATGGGTAGGAATCCAAAGGCCACATGTCAAGCATATAAACACTCTCATCATGGTGAATACCATATTCTCCTCAAAACTTCCATCTGTCAAATGAGTGGCACCTCACCACCAAGCCCTAACCCCCCACACGTGATGTCAAGCTAAAAAAGAGGACGTTTTGCCCCTCTTGGGAAAATTGTTTCAAAAGTGAGGGTTGGGCTATGTATCCAAAGTCATCATCAAGGCCTTCCAAGTCTGATCTTTCTCATCTAGCATGTGGTCCCTTGGCATCCAACCTATGGGCTTGTATCCCCATGGAACCCAAGCTAGGCTTGTTCTCCCAAAATTGTCCACCAACTAGGTTCTTCAAAGACAAATGAGCACGCCCTCCAAGGATATCAAGTCATAACATCATGATAAGTGAATCCAATAAATAAATAATCCATCTAATCATGTGCATCAAAGATCACTATATCAAACAATTAATTACTCAAAGACAATATGTGACTTATCAAGCTTGAATATGGGAGGGTTGATGAGGTGTCTTATTGGGTAGATCTTGCCCTTAGTCAAGGAGAGTTTCCAAGAGATCCCTCTCTAAGCCATGTAAAGTGGATGAAGTGGTTGGGGTCAAGACTTAATGGGAATAGGGCTCATGACATATAAGGGGTTGTAGTGTCTCATTCATGGGTTCCTTTTTAGAGGGTTTGTGGTACCTTCGTTCGCAATGCACTTTTTCCAAGCCCATCAATTGTCTTTTATATTTCTTTCTTTATTTTATTTCAATATAGCATAAGGAGACATTGAAGGTCATTTCCCTGGCAAGGTGACCATATGATGGAAATGTCACCCACAAACACCTAATTGGAATGAGAAGGTTGGCTTGTGATGAGATCCCCTTTCTCCCAACCATGCAACTGAGAGCCATTACCCTGGTTTGGTGACCATATGATGGTAATTCCATACCACTAGATATGAATGGATGTGATAGGTCAGCTCGTGATGAGACCTCCTATCCTTCAACTAACCTTTTAAGCATTATTTATTATATTTTGGGTCCCCTTTACTCAAAGATAAGTTTTTCATTTCTTTCTTGGGTGATCCCTGGGCGAAGCATATGGAAGGTTTATACAAGGATTTCATCTTTTACCCAACATCAACCCCTATGGGCCTTCATCCCCTTATTCCCATAGAATGAGGGACAACCCCTTCTTGGTTAAATACACCCTAAAATCCCAAGAGATAAGTAAATGGAGGGGAACAATGATGGAAAGTAGTAAGTATGGTCGAGAATGGTACGATGGCTCATTAAGGGATTTCCTAGTAGAAAACTCATCCCCAAGGAAAACCACTTACTAGGGCACAATGTCAACCACCAAGATGAACCAGAGCAGAAGTCATAATGTCCAAGCATATATCATGAAATCTAGAGCAATATAAGATAAAATATAATCAAATGGCTTAAATATTGAAATGATGCTCACCATAATAGTAACGTGTACCTCATGGAGCAAGGCCCACTGCCTTTCATAAGCCAGCTGGTGTGGTGGATTCCATCTACAAAACTGTGACCATCTGTGGTGGTGAGTGGGTTTTCCAACTATGAAAAAGGGTATTGTTGGTCATGTAGTCTCTCAACACTCCATATATGCAACTTGAGGGCCTCAAGACACAATATCCTTAGTTATCCACAAAATTAGGATAACAGGTAGGATAAGCATGGATGAGGTACATGGAATATTCATAGCCTATGAGAATATAATGAAACAAGATAATCCACCTACGAAGGAAGCATCGTTCAAGGCATCCAAGAAGAAAAAGAAGAACAAACAAGAGTCAAAGAAAAAGGCGAAGTTAGACTGTAGTTGTAGTGATGGTTATGATGAAGACTAAGCTCCTAAGAAAGAAAAGAAATATAAAAAAGAGAGACAAGAGAAGAAACAAGAAGAAATTCTTTAAGAAAAACCTCTATTCAAAGGAAGATAGTTCATCATTTGATGATGACGATGATAGCGATAGTGACTTAGAAAATCTACTCTTTATGACATATGAAACTGATGAAGAGGATTATGAAGAAGAAAGTGAGGTAGATATTGAAGTAGAACTAACTAGTGCTTTAAGTGAATTAAATAAAGAGAGGAAGAAAAATAAATCGTTCAAGGAAGAACTACTCAAGATGAAAGAAAGCTCTCAAATTCCTAACTTTGAAGAAGATCAACAGATGATTTTGAAACTAAAAGTTCAAATTGAAGAAGCTAGAAGGATTGAATAAATACTCATAAGTCAATTGGAAGTAAAGGAAAAAGAGAAGGAAAGCGTAGAAATAGAAATCGTTTCTCTAAGGAAGGAAATTCATAAAAGAGATATGCACCAAAACATCACCAAAATACTGGATGAAATCATTAGCACTCAAAGGTCGTATCATGATAGTTCTGGACTGGGATACAATCAAACAAATACATAGAAGGTTTTGAGCTCTATGAATATAGAAGAGGAAGGAGAACAAAGGACTTATGTAGAAGTCACCAGAGGATTCACTAGGAAGGAAGAATGTAATCCCTCTCATGAGAATGATCAGGAAGAAGATCACAGAAGGATGGCATCGTCTAGAAGACCGAGATTTCATAATCAATAGTCACCCATGGAAAGAAATCAAGAAGAACAATATAGAGGAACACCACCATTTAGAATATCTCCCAGCTATTAAACTATATTTCTTGGTCCATGTTATTCTTGTAATAAGTTTGGCGAAAAATCTATAAATTGCAAATATTATGATAAGAAGAGAAGAAAATATGAAGTTCATCCTAGAATTAATTGTCTCAGAAAGCCTCATGAGGCATAGAATAGAAACTATAACAGTTTTGGATCATTAAACGATGAAGTATAATGTTATAAATGAAACCATTTTGGACACATGGCCAAGGATTGCAGATTGATAGTTCCTCCAAAGGAAGAAAAACAAGAATTCAACCATCATCAAAAGGGACCATGAAGAATTTGGAAAAGGAAGCATGATAAACTAAATGTTGAAGAATGTTCCCTTTCACTACAGGCACAAAGCAGAGGAAGTGCTTGGTAGATTGACGGTGGTTTCTAAAAACATATAATAGGTGATAAGAACAGATTTATATATCTAAAGAAAGAAAGAGATGGATCAGTTTCATTTGGTATTGACAACTCAACCATAAGAATAGGGAAAGACATAGTCAAGCTTGGTAGTAAGGATGACAAGGCAGAAAATGTCCTACTTCTTGAAAACATGAATCATGATTTGTTGAGTGTGAGTCAAATGTGTGATCAAGGAAATAGACTTATATTTGACTCAAAGAAGTGTGAGATAAGAAAAGAAGGATCAGGAAAATTGGTGGCTATAGCATTAAGAAATCTAAACAACATATACATATTAAATGAAATTGGAAAAGAAAGATATTGCTTGGGAAGGGAAAATGAGAGTTGGGTTTGGCATAGAAGAATGGGACACATGAACTTTGACAATCTGGTCAATATTAGCAAAAATGAAGAAGTAAGAGAAATGCTTGAAATCTCAAAACCAGCCAGTACTATGTGCAAGCATTGTCTACATGGAAAAAAGACAAGAATGAAATTCAGATCAAAGGAATACTCAACAAAAAATCCATTAGAAATCGTGCACACTAATCTATGTGGACCAATGAGAACAAAAGGACTAAATGGCGAACAATACTTCATGCTACTTATTGATGAATTTACAAGGAAGACTACGGTATCTTTTCTCAAAAGGAAATCAGAGGCATTCATAAATTTCACAGTATTAAAGGAGATGGTTGAAAATGAAATGGATTCGAGAATTAAGTGCTTAAGATCAGACAATGGAGGTGAATTCATATCAAAAGAGTTCATAGAATTCTTTGAAGAGAATGGAATAAAAAGGTAGTTCTCAGCAGTTAGGACACCTCAACAAAATGGAGTCATTGAAAGAAAGAACATAATTGTAACGGACATGGACAGAACCATCTTGAAGGATTCAAAGTTGAGAAATATATTTTGGGTACAAACAGTACACACAAACGTTCATATCTTGAGCAAAGGAATGCTAAGGATAAACAGTGATAAAACACCATATGAGTTATGGAATGGAATACCAACAAATGTCAAACATTTTAGAGTGTTTGGAAGCAAGTGCTACATAAAAAGAGAAGCTGAAAAAGTTGGAAAATTTGATTCTCAAGTTCATAAAGGCATATTGGTTGGTTACTCAAGAAAAATAAAGGCATACAAATGTTAAAATCTAAGACTCAACAAGACAGTGGAATGTATAAATGTAAAAATTGATGAAGCAGATGTACCAGAGATCAAAGAAGAAAGGAAAGATTCAAATGAACAGGAAAGAGAAGAGGAACAAAAATAAGAAGAAGAAAATCCATAATTAGAATAGGAAGAAAATGACCAGCATGATTTTTTGATTCCCCCTAGGACACCTAGTCATCGGGTTCAGAAGAATCATCCACCAAAACAAATTATTGGAGATAAAAATGCAGGAATAGAGACTAGAGGAACTAAGAGGATTTGTATACCATAGCAGAGACACCTTGCACTACTATCCACAGTTGAACCCAACATCTTTGAAGAATCCAGTAATGATGAACATTGGTTCAAGACCATGGAAGAAGAACTACATAAAATAGAAAGAATGAAACATGGGAACTGGTGCCAAGACCAAAGAACAAAAATGTGATTGGTACAAAATGGGTGTTCAGAAACAAACTAAACAAACATGGATAGGTAACTAGAAACAAGGAAAGATTAGTGTGCAAAGGATATGCACAAGTTGAAGGAGTAGATTTTGAAGAAATTTTTTTCCATGTTGCCATAATGGAAGTAATCAGACTGATCTTGGCCTTTGCATGTTCCAAGGGAATCATGGTATATCAAGTGGATGTAAAATCAACATTTCTAAATGGTGAATTAGAAGAAGAATTCTATATTTAATAGCTAGAAGGATTACTACTATCAGAAAGGGAAGAGTATGTTTGCAGATTGAAAAAAGCTTTGTATGGAATAAAACAAGCCCCTAGAGCCCAGTATTCAAGATTGGAGAGGTATTTGCAGGAACAAGAATTCATAAAGGGTAATGCAAATAGTAATCTCTATGTAAAGGTTGATAGAAACAACAAACTTATCATTGAAGTGTATGTTGATGACATTATCTTTGGAAGTGATGATAGCAGGATGAGTAAGAAGTTTTCCCAAGACATGCAGAATGAGTTTGAAATGTCACTACTTCGTGAATTGAAATTATTTTTTGGAATTCATATATCTCATCGGGATGAAGGAATTTTCTTTTCCCAAATCAAGTACATCAAAGATATGTTGTATAAGTTCAGAATGGAAGATTGCAAACTAGTAAGTACTTTGATGGTGACAGGTTGCAAGTTGAGAAAAGAAAATGAATCCAAAGAAGAAAATCAGAGACTTTATAGATAAATGATTGGCAGTCTACTCTATGTGACTGATTCAAGACCAGATGTAATGCAAGCAGTTGGACAAGTTGCAAGATTTCAAGCAGCACCAAAGGAAAATCATGTTCTAGCAGTAAAGAGGATATCTAGATATCTTAAAGGAACAACATAGTTTGGATTGTGGTATCCAAAAGGGAATGAGATCACTATGGTCACCTATGCAAATGAAGATTGGGTAGGAAGCATTGATGATCAAAGAAGTACTAGTGGAGTAGCCTTCTATTTGGGTGATTGTCTAGTATCTTGGTTAAGTAAAAACCAATCTTCAGTATCATTATCTATAGCAGAAGCATAATACATTGTGGTAGCAGCATGTTGTACTCGAGTTCTTTGGATGAAGCAATCCCTGCAAGATATACAAGTGAAGTATGTTGAGCTCATCTCAATATTTTGTGACAACACCAGTGCTATCAGTATCTCCAAGAATCGATTGATTCACTCCAAGACCAAACATATACCAATCAATTTCACTTTCTATGGGAACATGTTACAGAAAAGAATATCAAGGTAGAGTATATTGGGACAAAGAAACATATTGCAGACATCTTCACTAAACCTCTCCCAAGTGACACATTTGAGTATCATTGACAGAAAATTATAATAGGTTATGCCCCACAGTGATCTACACATTTTGTGATCATAATACAAGGGAAGAGAAATCATATGTGCAGAGATAATAAAGGAATATTAATATGAAATATTTTCTATATGTCAATAGTTTACTTCATCAGGAAGCACCAATGGACAAAAACATCGAAAAAGAGAAATTTCATAAGCATTTTGTCAGGAGGAGTTACCCTTTGACATTGATGTCAAAGGGGGGGAAATAATAGAAGCATGTAGACAAGGGGAGTATTCGTCACAAGGGGAGTATGAGTGTTTCCATCAATGCAAAAGGGGGAGATTGTTGGAAAATTTATTGTCATTGATGTCAATGTTAGAGGAAGTCTAGAAGCCTCTAGAAGAATTGGGTATAATTTAAGAAGTCTCCAAAGTGGACCCCTTATGGTGTATCTTTAAGCATGGCCCTCACAGGAAGACACTTTGAAGAAGTCTACAAGTAACCAAGAGGTGTGGTCATGAGGCCCAAGGTTGACTAAGGTAAATGAGGTTGAAGAATACTTCAAGTGTATATGAAACCCTCATATATAGATAGTCTTCTTCGTGTTGTTTCCAACGGTATGTGGTACATCACGTAGTTACCCACAGTTGAGGATTTATGAGGTCATGAAGTTGGAAGCCCCGAAGATTGGATAAGAATCCCCTAAACGGTTACAACAAGAAATTACAAGTCATTAATTAAGGGTTAAAATATTTATAACAAGAAAGATAGGTCAGCCCTAAAGTGAGGAAAATAAGTCACTTGGAAAAGTATAAATACACCTTAAGAAGCCCCTCACCTTTACACACACAAGTTCAATTCTTATCTATCTTTCATGTGATCTTTTGGCATGTATTTCATAGCATATATGAGGAGGCAGATATGATGAAGAAAGGAGTGTGAAAGTCTCGGAGTTGCAGAGAAGGGAGATTTTTAGGAAACCCTAGTTTGGCTAACCCTCATGGGTTAGGCTACTGGTGTCCCATGAGGCACCCCCACGGGTTGCTTAGCATATGTCACATGAGGCCATGCATGATATCTGGAATTTTTCCAGTGAGGCCAAGCCATATTTGATGAAGGATTCTTGGTTCAAGTTGCAACGAGGTATGATGGTACAACATAGTTACCACACGATTTGAGTTGGTATGTATCAGATGCTTTTTCATAAGTAAATCTATGTCATCTATGTTCTTTGTTGAGGCTCGTATCATGGATATTATGGAAAATTCTTAAAGTATGTCTTGGAGACCCTTTTTGGTATATGGTTGCATATGGTTGAGATAAATGTGTTGGTGTTATTGATACATTCTTGAGACATATCCTCAGTACTTAGTTCATGGATGTCACGGTTCTTTGTTAGAGGCATATCTTTGTGATATTGTCATATATTTGAGGTATATACTTGGTATATCATCTTGATGGTTATGGTACATACTTGATGCATATTTTTGAGACATTGGCACATATTGGATACTTGGCATATGGTATGTTACAAGTTCTAGTACTTGGTATTGGTACATGGTTGATGCATGGGATGGTGTGGGTTAATGCATGGTATGGTACATGTTGTTGTGCATGGTTGATGTACATGGTATGGTGATGGTTTTGGTATCTATGTGAGTGGTTCTAGTTATGGTTGGTTGATCAATTACCTAGATAGTGACAGGTTGGATGATCGGTTGATCATCAATTATAGATCGATGTGACAGTGACAGTGGTAGTGAAAGTGACAGTGACAGATTGATGTATTAGTGACGGTGGTAGTTACAACTTGATTAGTGGTAGTGATAGTGAGTCTACACTTATATTTCAAGTCAGCAAGATAGGGAAAGGAAAGGCGGTTGTAGCCTCATTTCGGTTGGTTCTGGAGAACTCAGGGAGTTGGAACTTCCTTCACGTTGGTGCCTATAAATTAGGGGGTTGTAGCCTCCTTCTGGTTGGTGTTGGAGAACTCAGGGAGTTGGTGATTCCTTCATATTGGTGCCTATAAATCAGGGGGTCGGTGCCTCCTTTTATTTGGTGCTATAGAATTTGGAATTTGGTGCTTCCTTTGAATGTAATCTTAAATATATAAGAAAACATTCTGTGGTTTTCTCTCATTTGAGTTTCCACATAACTTCTAGTGTACAGTGTATCTGTGTTTATTTTTTATGTTATGTTGATTGATACTACTCATGATATATTGATTATATACTGTTAATAAAGTTAATGATTACTTGTTCTGATTAAAAGTGGTAAAATATTGCATAATATTGATTCACCCCCCCCCCCCTCTCAAGATTCCAACACATGGAGTACGTGTTGAAATTACTAAGACAACTGAGAGGGGGGGTGAATCAGTTGTTACTGTGCTTAAACAATTTTATTCTTATTAAAATATTATTAATCTTCTCCAAGTGATCATCAAAAATAGTAAACATCAATCACACATATGATATACACAAAGATAAATATTCACAAGGAAACCCATAAAGGGAGAAAACCTCTTCTTCTTTGAATGATAGGCAGTCTTTTTATGTTCTGTACATCATCTATATTTCAGAACCAACTCAATGTGTGGCTACCACCTTTGTTTTACAAGTTGCAACTTGTTGAGAGCACCAACTCTCTGGTTTCTCTAGCACCCACTAGAAGGAAGCACCAACTCCCTGAGTGTTCCAACACCAACTGGATGGAAGCACCAACTTCCCGTCACATAGGCACCAACCTGTATAACAAAAAACAATAGTTCTCCCTTGCACCACCCTACCACCCTAGTTTTTCTGGCTACAACCAGATGGAAGCTACAACTCCCTGTGTTCAAGTATCCACTTGAAACTCTAAGGACAACAGTCCTTCCTAACACCACCCTACCACCCTGAAATATAAATCTTTGCTTGCTGAAATTTATTATAGTGACAAAGTATTTATCAATGGCTTACTAGTCTCATCAATTTTCTACTACACTGCTCTGCTCTACCTGCATCAGTGTCTTCCTGCTTGCATATTCTTGCGCTTAAGTTCTCGTACAGTCTGTTGTTTTCACCATTTCTACTCTGTCCAACTTATGTTCTTCATCTCTGCATTTTCTCCCTCAGTTCATGCTGTGATTTTCATTGCTTACAGTTTGACTACTTTTTACAGAGAAACAACAACCTCTCTTTGTCACAACGTTTTTATTTTATTCCTGCTCTCATCATCCGTTACATTCTGCATCTCCAACGCTCAAGTCGAGAATCTCAAAAAAACACTCAGAAATCATGATTCCAATGCTCAGGAACAATGATTCAACCACTCAGGAACAATGATTCAGTTAGGGTAACTGAATCGTAACTGATCAAGAAATCACGAGATGAAACAACAACCCTTCGATCAGATTTCGTTTGATCAGCGCCGTTGAATTATACATGTAGATGGTTTTTTATTTTTCAATGTGTAACCTTCGATGTGGAGCCTAGTAGCGCTAGATCCTTCCTCAATATTTCGCTGATGTGACCTTGGGCGATGTTCTCATGTGACCTCATGATTACGGGTGTGACCAAAAGTGGTTTGAGGAAAATTCACTTTTTTCCCTGCAATTCACTACAGAGCTCCACGTATGCCTTTGGAAATACCATGGTTTTGATTGTGGCCCACTCACGAAAAATTAAGACCCGAGCATGTTTTGACGCCGCAATGCAACGGGACCATCGTTCTCACGATCTTGATGGTTCTCCTGGACTAACGGTTCAGATCTTTCCTTTCAAGTTCTACGGATCAGATCTAACCTTCCTAAATCAACGGTTGTGATTTACTTCGTGATACGGGCTTCGGGAGTTTCAAATCTCAAACCCTGCTTTTCTTTGTATGCCAATATTCTGGAGTTGATGATCTGCGAAAAACTGTCCTTCTCAATGGATGGCTCTGCCTCTACTTCAGAAATTTGACCTTTCAACCAGATCAACAGTTCTGTGGCCTTTTACTCAATTCAACGGTCGAGATCTCCTTCTCTGCTCTGGACTTCGGTGATTTCAATTCTCAACCTTCACACTCTCCCAGAATGCTTTTATCCAGAGTCCACAAATTCCTACCACATGTCCTCCTCAATTCAACGGTCCTCGTTCACTTCGGGAGTTCGGGACTCTATCCCTCACGACTTTGGATCTTCGGCCCTTCACAACTTCAACCTTCGGGACTTCAAAGCTTTTTTCATTTGTTGGTGGTGAAACTCCCGAAGTAAATCTCCCGGAGTGACGTAACATTACAGACGTCACCTGTTGACCGGGCACGAGCTAAATGGTTGCCATGTGTCACTCGCTGACGTGGTCTGCCACATGTCCTTGATGACATGGTCTACCACATGTCCTTTCTGATGTGGTCTGCCACATGTCCTTACTGATGTGGTCTGCCACATGTCCTTGCTGATGTGGTCTTCCACATGTCCTTGCTGGCATGGTCTGCCGCATGTCCTTGAATTAGATGGTTGAGGATTACTTCGGGTCTTTACCCAGAGTACACAGTTTTACGCCACATCTCTTCTAGATCAGATGACCTAGATCCACTTTGAACGATCCGATGCTTGAGATTTTCTCTAGACGATTTGACGACTAAGATCTATTTCGGATGATCGGACGATCGAGATTTAGTTCGGCTCTCTGGATCTCCAGGCTTCAGGAATTTCAATTCTCAACTGGAAATTCTTGAAGTGAGATTTCTCCAGAGCTCACGATCCGTCGCCACGTATCCCTCTGGATATGATGGTTGAAATTTACTCTGGCTCTCTGAGCTTCAGGGATTTCAAATCTCAAACTAAAAAATCTTGAAGTGAGATTTTTCCAGAGTGTAACCTCCTCACATATTTAGACCCAAAACGAATGATGTTCCTTTGATCAAGATCTTAGATCAATGACTCGATCTGTTTGTGATGTATCTTTGCCTTGGATTAAATCAACCGACTCTCCATCTTTTCTTATCCTATCCTTCCATTTATTTCGATCCGACGGCTGACAAAAATTCAGGTGATCAAGATCTCAGAACTCATCCCTTGCTTATCCTATCCTTCTACCTAAAGTGACTTGAAGGTCATGAAGACTCTCGAAGAAGATCCATGATCAAGGATTTGATCCTGATCATGTTTCTGTACCGTGCTTTCCCTTCTGAGATTTGATCTCTTCATATTGTTCGCTTCTCCTCCTGAGCTTATGCTTTTCATGTTTTCCATCATCACTATTGTTCTTTAAATCAATGACAAACACACGCTTCCTGTAAAACATGCCAATAGTACGCAAAGATTGGAGTACCATAGTTTGATGGACAAAACTATGCCTTTTGGAGAAGAAGAATGAAAACATATATACAAGCACATGGATTTGATGTTTGGCAAGCAATAATATATGGATACACAACACCTACCACTCCTCCAACAGTTAGATATGGAAAGAATCTCAATGAAAAAAATTCAAGGGCCACAAATGCAATCTTGAATGGTCTAGAGAACCTAGTATATGTGAAGGTTATGCACTGTGATTTTGCAAAGGATATTTAGGACAAACTTCAAAAATCTACGAAGGAGATGCTAAAGTAAAAGGGGCTAAGCTTCAAACCTACATATCCAAGTTTGAGCAATTGAAAATGAAAGAAGATAAAGATATTGTATCTTACTTCCTATGAGTTGATGAAATAGTAAATTCCATTAAAGGATTGGGAGAAGAAATTAAAGAACCGGTTATTGTCCAGAAGATACTAAGGTCTCTTCCAATGATATTTGATCCTAATATTTCATCCCTAGAAGAAAGAACAGATCTTGGTAAGATAAGCATGGACGAGCTACATGGAATATTCAAAGCCTATGAGATAAGAAAAGAACAAGATAATCCACCCAGGAAGGAAGCAACATTCAAGGCATCCATGAAGAAAAAGAAGAACAAATAGGAGCCAAAGAAAAATTCAAAGTCAGACTGTAGTTGCAACAATGATTCTAATGAAAAAGAAACAATGGCCAACTTCGTAAGGAAGTTAAAGAAATGAACACACAAGTACAAAGGTAAGTTTCCTTTTAAATGTTTTAACTGTGGTAAAGTTGGTCATATTGCTAATAAATGTCCATATTCTAAGAAAAAAGAAAATGTTGAAGAACAATCTCCTAAGAAAGAAAAGAAATATCAAAAGGGAGACAAGAGAAGAAACACGAATAAATTCTTCAAGAAAACCCTCTATTCAAAGGAAGAGATTTCATCATCTAATTAAGATGATTATAGCAACATTGACTCATAAATTACTCGTTATGGCTTATGAAAATGATGAAGAGGATTATGAAGAATAAAGTGAGGTAGATCTTGAAGCAGAACTAACTAGCGCTTTAAGTGAATTAAAGAAAGAGAGGAAGAAAAATAAATCACTCAAGGAATAACTACTCAAGCTGAAAGAAATATCTCAAAGTCCTAACCCTGAAGAAGATCATCAGATGATTTTGAAACTAAAATTACAAGTTGAATAAGCCTGAAGGATTGAATAAATACTTGGAAGTCCATTGGAAGTAAAGGAAAAAGAGAAGGAAATCTTAGAAACAAAAATCATATCTCTAGGGAAGGAAATTCAGAAAAGAGATATGCAACAAAATAACACCAAAATACTGGATGAAATCATCATCTCTCAAAGGTCTTATCATGACAGGTCTAGACTGGGATACAACCAAACACATACAGAGAAGGGTTCGAGCTCTCTCAATATAAAAGAGGAAGCATAAAAAAGGACTTATGCAGAAGTCATCAAAAGCTTCACTAGGAAGAAAGAATGCAA
>ML828598.1:67922-89201 GCA_009831015.1 Picea engelmannii | reverse complement strand
TTATATTGTTGTCTCTCTTGCAATATCTCTAAATATTCATGTGTTATATCTCCGCTCTCATTTCGTGCCGAAAATAATCCGGATCATATTCTCTCCTTATTTTGTGTTTTAATGTGTTTATTTCATGTGCATATATGATCCTAAAAATAGAACATAGAAGAATATTTTATTGTAATGCCATCAAGATGGATATCTATACAAAAATTAATGAAAATATTGTTTGAGTATTGGTTTAAAAACCGATGGATTTAGTGTCATTTACCCTCTAACGTTTCAATTTTTATCTAAATTTGTCTTTTTAGTGTTTTGTAGATACATTTTCTAAGGTATATTCAAATGTTAACATATATTCAAATGTATGGGAATTACCATATACTGAATAGTAAAGATATTTCCATCTATACTAATCTTGGTTTCCATGAAAATGGCACCACATTGTGGAATATAACTAGCATAAATCCATGTGAACCCCAAATTTATAAGTACTAAGAAGGATAAAAAATCCCAACCGCTTTAAAAGATTCCAAAGTTAATGTAGGCTTATGCTAATTTATTTTTTTATTGTCGGTGTTTTTGGACATTGACAATCAATTATTTTTCATTTTAGTTTGTTCCACCCACCACACTCACCATCTTAAGTTGTAAGAACACCTCCTCTCAGTGAAATCAGATGTCATTTTTAGATTGGGGAGTGTTGATATATGTTATTTGTTAGGTTTAAATGCTAGCTTTGGAATGTTCTTTTTGACAGTAGTGGTGGTTAGGATTTCCGATTTTCTTTTGAATAGAAGCCATGTTACATGAGTTTCTACTTATGGAATTTCTTTTTTGTTTTTGATAACACTAAATTAGGAAGTCAATGCAATTCTTCAGATCTTAACCTATGTGAATAAATTGACATTGACTTTATGTTACAACAAAGAAGGTTAAATTGATCAAGAAAGAAGAATTTTAATCTTAGAACTCTAGGAAGAGCTTTAATAACAATAGTGATATGTTGTATTTTAGAGGCTCTAAAACAATTGAACTAGGTAAGTTGATATGAAGTATTCCTTATGAGTGGCGAGTGAAACTGACAGATAGTTAGGGAATCCTTGAAGTACCATACCCTGTGGGCCTTGAAGTACCATGCCCCGTGAGTTGTGGAAATTGTCTTTTCATATTCATATGATTCTTGGATCGATAAGGAATTCATAAAATTTCCACAATAATCCAAATTTTGTGTGTTGCATGATAACGTCTACAAGTGTTATTCCATTTAGTTCTATATAGTGCTATCAATTGTTTTGATGACTGGAGAGTTGTTCCATCCATGTCTCTCGAGGGCTATCAATTGTTTACTAACTATAGATTATATTTGTTTTGCAATAGTTAACGATATAAATAAGGAAGCTCTTATTTTAATTGACGTTCTTTGTAATTAGAGTTTCTACATTTCTCCAAGCAGAGCTGAAATCCTTATTGTGCCTAGAGAGCTAAGGTTCTCTATAACTTGGAGTAAAAGGGGATCCTTCTGTATGTTCGCAAGTGTTTGACACTAATAAAATGTAATGAAAAAAAAATGATGCAAAATAAATAGTCATATTATATATCTTAATATTTTCCTAATCATATTTAAGTAACTATAAACTAGCATAAATCCATTTTAACCTTGAATCTATTACCTATCGAAAAATATCAAATCACTCAAAGTGTAAATTTGAATTTCTATTAAATAACATTTGAGAGTAAAGAAATTGAGGTTTGCACCTTAATATTTGCATTGCTTAATAGATGCTTAATAGATCCAGATGGATCTATGCTATTATACTTTCAAAGGGCTAAGAATTTCACATTAGAGGAGTATGACTTTGATTGGTCTATTAAAATTGCTTTTAAAATCTGTATGAATTTTTTGATATTTTCATTGCTTAATAGATCTAGATGGATATATGCTAGTATAACTTCAAAGGGCTAAGCATTTCACAGTAGAGAAGTATGACTTTGATTGGTCTATTAAAATTGTTTTGGAAATATGTATCATGTTAGTTCCTAATTATATTAGGACAGGTTTTGGAATTGTGTATCATGTTATTTCTGTGATTATATTTAGCATCGTTGATTTTAACGTGACCATGTTGTGGAGGATGATTTTGCAGCAGTAGACCTTAAATATATGACTCACGGTAAGATGAGTGAGATAAACAAACACTGGTATTTGTGTATATTGGGTAGTTCATATTGAACTTCCATGATGTATTGCTTCAACAAAGTTTTTTATGGATTACATTTATTATTCTCTCCTTATCTTGTGTTTTAATGTGTTTATTTCATGTGCATATATGATCCTGAAAACATAACATAGAAGAATATTTTATTGTAATGCCAACAAGATAGATATCTATACAAATATTAATGAAAATTATGTTTGATTATTGGCTTACAAACGGATGGATTTAGTCTCATTTACCCTCTAATGTTTCAATTTTTATATAAATTTGTCTTTCTAGTTTTTTGTAGATACATTTTCTAATGTATATTCAAATGTATGGGAATTACCATACATTGAATAGTAAAGATATTTCCAGCTATACTAATCTTAGTTTCCATGAAAATGGCACCACATTGTCAAATATAATTAGCATAAATCCATGTGAACCCTAAATCTATGCGAAGAAATTGACATTGACTTTATTTTACAAAAACGAAGGTTAAAGTGATCAAGAAAGAAGAATTTTAATCTTAGAACTCTAGGAAGAGCTTTAACAACAATAGTGATCTATTGTATTTTAGAGGCTCTAAAACAATTGAACTAGGTAAGTTGATATGTAGTATGCCTCATGAGTGACGAGTGTAATTGGCAAACAATTAGGGAAGCCTTGAAGTATCATGCCCCATGGGTTGTGGAAATTGTCTTTTCATATCTAGATGATTGTTTACAAGGTGTGTACTTTTGGTTTATTCTGATAATTTAAGCATTTGGTTCGTTACATCCTAGAGAAATAAGATGTTCTATAACTTGGAGTGAAAGGGATCCTTGTGTATGTTCGCATGTGTTTGACACTAATAAAATTATCTAGTAAATTGTCTATCTTATTATTTTACTAACCATGTTTAAGTAACAATTTTGAATGTATTGCATGTGGAAAAAGATCAAACCACTCAAAGTGTAAATTTGAATTTCTATTAAATAACATTTGAGAGTAAAGAAATTGAGGCTTGCACCTTACTATTTTCATTGCTTAATAGATCCAGATGGATCTATGCTATTACACTTTCAAAGGGCTAAACATTTCACAGTAGATGAGTATGACTTCAATTGGTCTATTAAAATTGCTTTGGAAATTTGTATGAACTTTTTGATATTTTCATTGCCTAATAAATCTAGATGGATCTATGCTAGTATACTTTCAAAGGGCTAAGCATTTCACAATAGAGAAGTATGACTTTGATTGGTCTATTAAAATTTCTTTGGAAATCTATAAAATGTTAGTTCCTAATTATATTAGAACAAATTTTGGAATTGTGTATGATGTTATTTATGTGATTATGTTTAGCACCGATGATTTTTAAAGCGGCCATGTTGTGGAGAATGATTTGTAGGAGTAGACCATACATATATTCCCTTGAGGAATTTTTTGCATGTTTGTTTTCAATGTAATATAGTTAACCTGCTGCAATATTTTAAGGTTTTATTTAGGAGTTAGGGACTTCTAATTGCCCACTTTTGGATCAATTTGCAGTTAAATGAGGAGCATACTAAAGGGAAAGTACTAAGAGGAAAGTTGGGTACAATCTTCAGAGATGAATCCTTTGTCATTTAAAGATTTGTTGAATGTTTAATATTGGGTATTCACTTCTTGAACCTATAACACAACACACGCATTCACGCGATATTAAAGAGTACCTCTAATTTCACTAGATATTGATAAATTCTTACCAAAATTATTTTGTTGAAACCCCCTCCTAATACATTATTGTAATTTAAAAAACCATGTTTTTATTAGATATCCCTTATTGCACTGCCTCTGGTAGTATATAGTGATGAGTTTGCTTTGAATTTCATATTAATCTCCATTGACTTAAAAAAATTGGTGCCAAACCTAATATTAAACATAGGAAATAATTTATTTTTTTTAATATATAAAATAACAATTTTTTTTTACATTTGATTGGTCGATAACTTTGAAGCTTTATTACAAGCTTCACGTGGTTCGAGAATTTTCATGCGAGGTAAGCGATCGAAAAAAAACCTACCAGAAACTACCATGAAATGGGCCAAGTTGTTTTCTGAAACCGCTTAACGACAATCAGACGGTTGCTCTCGAGCCTGCCTTTATAAACCACGTTCGACGCCTTTTCCCCGTGCTTCGAAACTATGTTCTCGGAGCTGAAGCCGGTTGTGGCAACCCTAAGTTGCTCGAGCGAGAATTCTCTATAAGTGGGCAAAGAATCAGTTTCATTCTGACGTCCATTCTCTGCAACACACAGAAAATCAGGGTGAGTTTGAAGCGAAATTAAATTCCCAACGGAACTTCAGGGGGGGTTAGTTTTGTTAGTTTGTGTGGAGTTACTGCCAATGTCGGAAGCCTCTAGGACTAAACATTAATTAAGCCTCTTAGGAGACAGTATGAGCAGCCTTGATGCCCTTGCTTTTACTAGATACCACTTTTTATACCCCCAATACTTATAAATCCCTTGTACCTCACATCTCCCCCCAATACCTACAATATATTGACTTCATTTTTGACAATTTAAAAGCCCCTTATATGAATGAACTTAATAACATATTGGTCAACAAGGTGAAGCCCCTATGGTCTAATAACATAAGGAATATCATGTCGGGAATATTTTTTTCTTCTACATCAAACCAAGAAAAATGTTAATGGATAATATTTGTCATTGGGCTAAAATGAAAAAAATGTTAGTGGATAATATTTGTCATTGCATTATTTTATTGAAATTGATTTAATTGAAAAGGGAGATCAACTCAAATTTCCCCCAAATTTCTTCAAAGTAAAAGGATTATACAAGCAAAACTTGTTTTTAATAGAAAAGAAAAAAAAAATACTCTTACAAATCTAAATTATTTAAGAAGGTTTTATCCAAATCGTTATAAAGGGTCTTGTAATCATTTTAAAGATTCAGGGTTCTCCAGGCTGGCAAGGAAAATATGCTTCCTTCTAATAGCCCACATCATACTAAATATCACTTGAGTAGGTGGGGTAAAAAATAGTTTTGAGAAACTTTTGACTCGGAAGTAAGTGTTTTAGAAGTACATAGTTTCCCCTGTGCCCGTTTTAGCTACATTGACCTTTCCCTCGAGGTCTTTTAATTATATTGCCTTCTAAAGTAAGGGCTTGGAAACTTCTCTATAACAACACTTCTGGGTTCTATACAATCAATGGTGAGTACAATATCATGGAAAATATTCTCGGTTGTGATGGGCAATTATTATGGTTGGATGCTAATTTCAGAGAATTATATAGCAATGTTGGTCTTATTTACGAATGGTTAAGAACATGTGTTTTCTCCTAAGAGGTCACAAGTTTAAATTCAGAGGGGGTAAGGTATGTATACCTCTGTAGACTTTACAAGTCAAATCGCTGGGTGGAGGGGGTCTCAAACACCAATTTGGCCTCTGGCTTGGCTGTGACCTTAAAAATAGATTATTATTAATATAGCTTGAGTGGGTTTAATGGTTAAGAATGTGTCTTTCTTCCTAAGAGGTCACAAGTTCAAATCCAGGGTGAGGTAGGGTATGTCAAGGTTAGATACCTTTATTTAAATTGATTTCACTTTGGTAAGAATATTAAGGATTTCACACGTGGATTAGACATCAATAATGGTTATGGTTCAGACAACACACAGCCTTGCATTGCCCTGCTGCAGGAGGATCTGGCCATGTTGCTGAAACTGTCAAATTGTCTATGTAGTTTGGTGAAGATGTAAATACTCTGAATGCTTTTGGAAGGAGGCTTGCTGATGTGATCACCGATCCTCCTAAATTAGCCCATTCTAGGTCCATCTCGGAAGAAATTATGAATGTGGTTGTTGCTGCACTGTTAAATTCTTCAATCAAATTATGTCAGAGTCTATCTTCCATTTCCTGAACTCGTACACGAGGAAATTACCAATTCATGTGGAGAGGGCACTACAATAGGGAGTAAGCTAACATGGGAGCAATATTTTTTCTTTTCAAGAAAAAAAATGGGCCTCAATCTGACCAAATTTTCAGAGTTAGCCTAAGTTTCTCATGGATCAAAGTTCCATGCATTTCAGAACCTTATCCTAGGGGTTTTGCCCCATTTTAAATCAAACTAGATGCTCAGAAAATTGATTAAAATTCTAGATTGGCTGGAAATTTAAAACCACACCGTTGGAAGACTTCCCAGAAAAATAACTCTGGAGGGAAGATTGCTCCCCAGTTAGCCCACTCCCTACAATAGTTCACAGTCTCTATCTCCATTTATTTCACCTCCTTTATCTTTGTCTCTTGAAACCTCTTATACCATTTTTTTTTACTTCAAATAGACCCTGGGAAATCCACCATGCACTTTCTCACATTTTGAGGATAGTATTTGGGGTAAACCAGATTTTATAGAAATCCGATAGCTTGTTCATTTAAAAGCTCAACATGTCACTTGCCAGAATTGAATCTGGATGAAGAAACACCCCTTAACACAAACCACTCCGACTAAACCCAATTAACTGAAATCTCTTATACAACTTGTCTACCATTTTTCCAAATTCCATAGAGCTATCAAATAGTTTTCTTTCAATATTTTGAAAGATAAATACAGTCACAAAATTCACCTTTATCTGACTCGTTATGAACAGCACATCAGTTTACAACTATTTTCAACATTGGCATATTGTGCTTTTTAATGGCCAACAACTATTTTCAACATTGGCATATCGTGTTTTTAAATGGCCAACAGATCATTTCATACGAATGCAACTTTGATTCTCAGAACATATACGTCATCAATGACGTTGAAGATAAGTTCAGTTCCACGACAAGACAAAATTGGTGTTCTTTCAATCTCAATCAAGACGATATTTTGCAACTTCGAGTCTGAGAGCATATACGTCATGAACGAAGTTGAAGATAAGTTCAGTCCCACAACAAGCCAAAATTGATGTTCTTTCAATATCAATCAAAACAATGTTATTTTGCAACTTTGAGGCCCACAGCATATACGTCATGAATGAAGTTGAAGATAAGTCCATCCAAAAAGAAAAGTCAAAATTGATGTTCAAATCAAATCAAAGTTGGCTTACTTTTTAAGCCCAAATATATCAATATGTTGTATATTTTTTTTAGTGTTATTATAAACATTTAAAAATCACATTTACATTAAGGAAATTGAATTTTAATGAAGAAGATAACAAACATAATATATAACCACCCAAACTATAAATCGAAAATCAAAACTAAATTATTAATTTGTCATTAAAAAAAAAAAACCACCCAAACTATAAATCGAGAATCAAAACTAAATTATTAATTTGTCATTAAAAAAAAAAAATATCTTAGAAAGAAAAATAATGTTCTTCTCTTTAAAATATATCGTCCATGCATAATACTATTAAAAAAACAAAAACTAAGTTGTATTCCAGCTCTTTGTTTCTTAGTTTATGTTCTCAATGAACAGTATACATGCCTAGTTATTTCTTATTTTCTGTTTTTAATTAACCATGGTTGTTGTATTTAAGCATGAACTATATATTAACATATTTATCTTATCTCTAACTAATTTATTTGTTATTTTGTATTTTTAATGAATAATTATTAATATATTTAATATAAAGATTTATGTTTCAATACATGTATGATTGTTAATACAAACCAAATAAAAATCATGATAATTAAATTCAAAAAGATTACTTATGATACTTTGGTATATGACAACAATAACTTGGAGGAAGTGCCTTAATACAAACTACTTGGAATAGATATTTATCACAAGCTCAATTAGAATTATAACATTGAGAAAATGATAAATGGAGAGCGGAACGCTTATTATGGGCTTGAAAATAATTGTAAGTAAGGGGACCTTTGGATATGGAATAAAGAAAAATTCCTCTTTGAGACTCTTGTGACTCCAATTATTTAAAATGGATGTGAGGTTTGGGGATGCACTATCTCTAAAGAGTCAAGGAGAAAGATAGAGCAGATCCAAAAGAATTGTATAGCCTACAGTCTCAAAATTAAAGGAAATACATCCGATCCTATCATATCTTATCATCCTCATAGAAGTATTTCCCCCATTGAGAGCATGGCTATGACCAAGTACCTAATGTATAAGAACAAGTTAAACAACATGGAAGACAAGAGGCTTTCTAAAATTGCTTCAAACTCCAACCAAAACCACCTTTAGTCAAGTTGGAATGGTATAAGAATGCCTAGTTTTGGCTAAACCATTGGGGAATAAAGAAAGAGATCATATTGTAAAATAAGGATAATATTAAAATTATTATTAGAACAAAATTTAAGGAGAAATTGTGGTCTAATAAAAAGTTAGAGGGAAAAAAGAAATTAAGATATTATAAGGTGGTAGTCAAATTCAATTTAGAAGATCAAATATTATAAGGTGGTAATCAAATTTAATTTAGAAGATCAAAAGTATCTCTTGGGTGCAAATAAGAAAATAAACATTACTAAAATAAGAACAGATTCTCATGAGCTTTGTAGTGACACTGGGCATTGGTCAATTCTCAAAACACCGTGGGATGAAAGAGTATGTAACCTTTGTGACACTAAGAAGGTTGAAGATGAAAAACATTTTCCCTTAGAGTGTCTAGCATATACCTAGGTTAGATCTCAATTTCAAAATATTTGTATGGCTACCAACCTTCCAACCTTTAATTTTTTAACTCAACAAAACAATGGTGATCTTGGAACACTTCTCTTAATGTTTTTTGAGCACAGAAATAAAATTCTAAAGAATTCCAAGTAATATCTTATTTTCTTTCCCATAAACCTTATGGTCTATTTTACTATGTTGCAAGATGTTTGCGGAACATGGGAATGTTGGGATAATGGATACGAATGTACGAGTAGAAGACTTTGGGAAAGTGGATAAGAGTGAAACATGGGAGCTGCAATAATATATATTAAAAATAAATAAAAATAGATTACAATGTATCGAGATAATGATAAAATTGAAGATCAATGGAGGACAACTTTAATCTAGGATAACTTTGTTCCAAAATTGAAAATACATATATAAAGTTTTAACATCTTTTAAAAATTAAAGTTTACATATATAAACTTCAAACATCTTTGTAAATTTGAAGCATTATTCTTACTCATATTGGAAAACGCTAAATAGTGATACTCTTGTAATTTGGAAATACAATAAAAATTAATAATATGATTGGTTGATAGCAACAACAAAATGGAGCAAATGCTTGCCATGGATAGGTATTCATTTATTCTACTTTCATGTTTAGTTTGAGCTTGAAGAAAAACACACATGCATTAGAAAATTTTCATATCCACAACTATAAAGTGAGTAGTCTTTGCTTTATAGTGATATTTTAAATAAATATAATGAAAATATTTGTAATAAATTATGTGTTTGTAATAATGGAATAAAAATATTTATATTTTAATTTAATAGAATTTTAATTTAGAGCTCTCTATTTCTAAAACTAGTTCCCAAGCTCCCATTTTCTTGATGTTGAAGCTCCCAAAAAGCTTCCAAGTTCCAAAACAGTTCTCAATCAATTGAAAATGTTCCCTTCTAATTTCCAAGCTCTGGAAAACCAGTTTCAAAGATGTTAGAAATGTTGGAAACCATACAACTATGCTATTTATATTGATTATTACATTTAAAAATAATATACTAAACTTAAAAAAAATTAATTACTTTATTTCATTTTTATATTAAAAATGTTTAAAATCTTAATATAAAGCGGTTTTATATCATATTCTTCTCTCTTTTTTATTCGAGAAAAATATTAAATATTTATAAATGCCTAAATCTTTCCGCTATATTAGACGGTCATATAATATATCTCTACACATCCCAAAACATAACTTTTTTTATATTTTCAAAATGGTCGGGGACAACACTATTGTGCTCCATCTCACATTTATTATACTGCCTCCGCGCAGTATATTGCGTTTGCTTTGAGTTGACTTTGATATTAATTATGTTTGACCTGAAAAAATTTGTATAAAAACTAATGTTCAACCTAATAAATGGAAACTTTTATTTTTTAATTCAATAAAAGATTTATTTTTCTCATACTTGATTGGTTAATAACTTGAAAGCTTTATTGTGAGTTTCAAGTTATTCAATGTTAAATATTAATAGCAAATTTATTTAATTTTGCAATCCCAGGTAAATGGCAGAGCCTGTGTGGGCTTCACGTCATTCAAGGTTAAACATTAATAACAAATTTATTTAATTCTACAATTCCAGGTAAATGGCACAGCCTGTGGGATATCATTAATATTGTTTGCTCCACCTACCACATGGCTTCATTAATATTGTCTGGTGGCTTGAAACGACATTGTTATATTGGGATCCCTCATCCTTTCTGGGGGTTAATCATGGAATAGAATTGTGAAGAGTCCCACCAATTTTTGTTAGTTGGGTCATCCTTATTGCCTCTTTTATTTTTCATAAAAATAAAATAAAGACCAATTTATTTACCTCACCTCTACACCCATCGCCATCACTCAGTTTTTTAATTCGCCACTAGTCTACATTCATGCTTCATGTCCCACTCGAGTTCAGGGATACAATATTCAGTGTTCAGTAGCAAGAGCCGCAATAACATTATGGTTGCGGGAAAGATGAAGCATTCAGGAAGGCTAAAACGACATATAATTTACAAACAACTATCTTGCAATAATTCGGAGGCAGTATATGCAGCTCTGTTGCTCTTGTTGAATGTTGTTTTACATCCACTTGCACTCACTTATTCAATCATTTGTCACCACTCCAAACAATTCTACATATAATGTTCTCATGAACCATTAATAATACACAACTCTGTGTTACGGTCATTAAAGTGAAATTACTTAGCAATATGCTCTGGTATGCCACATTTATAACACACTTTGGAGGTGGTTGTGGGGGCAATCTCATTTTGAATTTAACCTTGGTTTTGGGCTATGGAAATCACTATCCAGCCTATTATGCAGTATTGAATGATGCAACAGGTGGCATATTGGTTATTGGTTCATAATTGTTTTCAGATCCGACGGCCTATACGCCACTTGTTGCAGCATTCAATGTTGCATAACAGGTTGGATATCGGTTGCCCTAAGATTTTGCTGACATGGTATACACGTTTTCTAAGTTAGCAGAGGCACATTATTATACTTGAATCCTAGATGTTGATCGGTATGCTAAGTCTTCATGTTGAACTGGGACACTTGTTGAAATGATTAATTAGTGTGGCGTATGTTGAATTGAGGTACTCGTCGAACTAATTAATTAGTGTGGTGTAATTTTCATAATTGGTTATTATAGTGAAACAAAAATGACGGGTTTGACATAGTGACCTATATAATCTCAACATGCATGTAAATGATTGATGGTTTTCCTACTTGAACCAGAGTAACATTCATAGTTTGCACAAAATTACAATTATTATGAGTCACTCCATTTGTAATGAAATAAATAAGTGTCTACAATATTTGATCCTCGTGTTTATTGTAGGGTCCTCATATAAGTAAATCACTTAATGCCTCTTGTAGTGGACATTTGTTAGGTCGATGATTATGCCTGAAGTGCTAATAATATGTCTTAGTCTTCTTCTTTTATTGTGGTTAGTGAGTCTACATTGGTTAGCCGGGTGATTATGCCTGAAGTGCCAATAATATATCTTACACTTCTTCTTTCACAATTGTTAGTGAGTTGTTGATGGGTTGAGCTGCTCTATATCAATAGCACGGGTTACCCCCAGTGAGAAGTCCCAATTAGACCTCACATTGTTTGGAATAGGGAACCCATTCAGACTCTAGCTCAACAACCATTACTAGTTTTGGGGTTTACCGATTGCGGTCTGGTCCACTGGTGATGGTTTCTAAGCTAAAGAATAAAATGAAACTAACCTACGATGCAAATGCATACACCCAGACAAAACTAAAGGTAACCAAAAAGAAAACACAAAACTACACATGCTTCTCTCAATGACCTCAAAAAAAGTTCATGTCTCATAACAAAGACAAGAATACAAGTAAATGACTGCAAACCTAGAATAGTCCAACATTAAAATAATCATCTATAGTCATATGATCGTAGATTTAGACAAGCATTTCCTGAAGAATAGAAATAAAAATGCATCAGTTACACATAAGAATAGTCTACAATGTGAGATACATTCTTACACAACTCTAGTGTTGAGCAAAAGTAGCAGAATAGTCCACAATAGGTACAACACAAGAATCAAAGTTCTTCAAAAAATAGCTTGGCCAAAAATGCTTCTCCTAATTAAAGTTCCAGTAGTAGTACATGAAAGTTGCAAGAACCAAAAGCCCCTCTCTTGAATACAATGATCCTATTTATTAAAATTTCCCTTGACTATTGGACTTTTGCATCCCTGACTTTTGGCCTTTTATTTACAAATTTTGACTTTATCCTAAACATGATGATGAAGACATACTTACAATAAAAATGTTCATAAACCACAATTTCTAACATCATGTACAGTTACACCTCGTATTTTTTCCTTTAGTGCTTGTAGGCCATCATGGCTTTTGACACTAGTTCACCTCCTACAATGTAACCAATGAATTGCATACCATGGGTCTCATTTTCCCCTTTGCTTGGAACTTTCCTATTATGATATTTCATGGCTTATTTTAAATTTTCACTTCATCCTCTACCATTTTGCTTGATTATTTTACTCATACGTTGGTAACTCATCATTTTCTGTAGATAACATTTTAAGAGCCACTACCATGTACCGATGGGTCCTCCTTATCATGATGTCTAGTGTCTGTGTTTCTACTTTCCACTCCTCCATACATTATGACTTTAGATTCATGTGTATAATACCCTTTCATCATCGATAATTGGATGTCATTTAATGCAAAATACATGAGTTTCAAATGTACAAAACTTCAAATCACACTTTTAGAAAAAATACATGCAATATGAAGAATCCAATTGGCAACTTAATAAGGGGTTTAAATATACTTCCTTGAGCTTGAACTCTAGTCCCTTTGATGATGATTTCACGGACACCTTCATTGGAATGTTGTATTATCAGGTTTCTACATTGTTGATAGTGTGTTTGTATTCACATTAGCAAATATGGAATGAATGATGAGGAATCTCTTGAAATTGATGCTAGATAAGCTGTAGAGCTCAACGATACATTTCCAATGGTATAAGGAGCGCACAAAATTGAGTTTGGGGTCAACTATTATGGAAAAAAAAACACCATAAGATATGTTTCACCTTATGCGATGTGTTGCGCCCATGTCCATGTTTGGGGTAGTATGTACCATGTTTTAAGTACACCCACCAACACTTTCATCCTATTCAAACTTCATAAACCTCGAATAAAAAACCTATCCTTTTGAGTGTATCACACAAAATTATTTATTTTTTGAAGTGATGCATGTTTTGCTTTAAATAGGGATATGTGTGATGGGAATATTTTTAAAAAAGGTTATATGCTACATGTCAGGGGGGATTTAAAAGATGGGCGATAAATGATTTTAAAAGGTTTGATACATGGCATGACCCCTTCATGTGATTTAAGAGGGGAAAAGTAATGGCACGTCCCCTTTTTGGTTTTATTATCCACCTCATCCAACTTTGTCCCCTCCCTTTTGTTTTCTTTAAACCTTATTTTATGTGCCCCCTGTTACCCCCTCTCACTTAGGGGTAACTAGAGGAGTTCATTCTTTGCGATCCACATTGTAGAAGGTGGTCCCATAGATGATGACCAACATTATCCACAAGACAATAGCCCCTCGGATGCCTCTTACTCATCATTGCTTATCTCATTCACTTGATCAACATACTCATCTGATGATGATGGTCCAACACACATGAGGTATATTAGGTATTGTTTCATACAAATTGTTTACATTTAATGTATTGGGAATTTAGGTAAGGATCATGAGTTGAAGTCAGATAATGAATCATGTTGCTTGGAAGTTATGCTCTTTTCCTTGTTTCGCCTTGGTGGCCATCATATATATTCTAGTCAATTGTCATCACTCTTCGGGAAAAGGGGAACTATTGGGAGGCCTTGATAGGGTTAACATATATGTACCCTTCCATACTTAACACTTTCCATCTATTTTCCTATATTTTTGTATTGGTTGTTACATGTATCTCAAAATTGTCCATAATTCATTCTCCTATAAGAAGAAGGGGCTTGAATGCTCGAAGTTGATGTAGTTGTTAAAAAAAATAGGAAGAACATGTTATAAATTTAAAATGAAAAAGAAAATAAAGGGATATGAATGATAAATCAAAAACAAAGTAAGCTTAAGCTATACCCTCTCTCTATGAGGCCACCACCCCAACTCCTAATGCAATGAATGCATATCTAAAGAAAGGAATTAATTGAATTATCTCGACCCTTGGTGCAATAAAATACATAAACCTAAAAAGGGGCTTACAAATCAAATAAATGAATATCAAAAGGCAAGATAAGGGGTGGAAAGAAACAATGTCAAAGAAAGGGTAACTCAAAGCATTAAGTGCTCCCTCTATAAAGGTGCTCATGGAGATGAACATCATACATGGTCTTGCATGTCAATGACACCATGACCATGAAATAAATCCCAGTTGATACCATTCATTCACACTTATACCTTGTTGGGTTTCTTGGAAAATACTCCTCTACTTGGCTATTGTCACACCTAATAGGGTTCTATGATGGTCCTCCCATACCTAAACTTGGAAAATTGCATAATTTCATGAGCTAGAGTGAAGTTTGAAAAAGGTACCTAATGTGATATACTTATGTGGATTTTACACTAAATATGACTCACTTTTTATGTTATAATGAATCTTGTATCCATGATGGTTGGTATCACTTCATTCTTTGAGCCCATGCTTGATAATGATGCATAATTGGATATGGTCCTTTGGAGGATGTTGGTGATTCTTCTCCCACACTCCATGGATGAAGCTACACTTCATTGGAGGACCTTGAAGCCTTAATGATGAGCATTGGACCATATGATGACTTGGCACACTTCTTGACACACTCCATCACAAATTGGACCATGGACGTTGCACCTTGGAGCTAGGACATTGAGGCTTGGATTGATGACATGGCACTTTATGATGATAGTTCACCCCTTTGCAGAAGTCAAGGATCCCCTTCCCTTGATGATATCATGATTTTTGTGGAGGACATTGCACATATGATGGGACATTATGCTTGAGGATGATGTGACACTTGCTTTAGCTAACCTAGCACATTTGATGATGAGTTGACACCCTTTTGATGAGTAGATATGACCTTTTGATGATGCATTGCACCTTTTTGGGAGAGACATGACCTTTGGTGCATTTACACCCCATTTTGGATCCAGTTGGATATTGGTGGCCACCCACCTATTCCAACTGACTCCTCTTAACAATTTTTAGTTCAACAGGTTCTTATGTACTTCTTGGTAATTGTGGGTTCTACACTTCCAGGGTTGTCTAAATCCCTACACATCTTCTAGGTGGATACTGGTGGCCTCCCACCTAATACAACTGGCTTATTTTGTTTGTTTTCATGTCAGCACATCTTTTTGTACTTCCAGGTCCGTTTTGGGGCCCTAAACAGTGTTTTTTTGGCTCACCACAGTCAAACTATAGACATAGTCAGAGTTTGAAGCCATAATGCGTAGTTCTCGAAAAGACCTTTTCAACGGGTTGTCACGCACCTAAAATGGAGGTCGTATGAAAAAGTTATGACCCCGGGAAGTTGAGGTACCAACTTACCCATATGGGCTCACATAACTTTTGGCATTTCATCTCCTAGGGTTAGGTTTTTGGATGTCTAGGGTTTTGGCATTCATGAGTAATGTTAAAGAGGACTTTTGAGCCTCATTGTGATCATTCTTCTCAGACAGATGCATGTAGCAGCCACATCTCTTCTCAGAGATAACTACCACCATTCGAGCAATTTTTTTCAGTTATGCAGTTTTACAGTTTCATCCTATTTCATTTATTCAATAGAAGTTATTGTTCATTGGATATATTTTGTTATCTCTATGTTATTGTATTCAGTCTGTTATTCATTTCTTTCCGCTCATAATTCTGAATCAGTTGTATCAGAGCAGTCTGCTCTTCATTTATTTTTCTTTGTGCATGTCCCCGACCATATATGGGTTCAATAAGTTGGGACTTGAACCAGTCGAGCCTTTGTAAGATCGGTCGTGTTGATCCTGACAACAACCCATGGGGGAAGAAAAGAAATATGATGGAGAAGGAGATCCTTTTAAAATGTTTCTCGAGGAAGCCATTGCACGAAAAAGGAACGAAATGATGGACAACTTTGCACAGATCCTTCAGTGTCTACCCACAGGAGAAGCATCTTCATCAAGTGGCCATGCAACCCCCTTCAAAGTACAGGGAAATTTTGATATTCCATTATTTGAAGGATTGATAGATGTGGATGTTGTAGATAAATGGTTGAATCTACTCGAAGGGTATTTTTCGGTCCACAATTTTTCTGATAGGGAAAAAAATACTTTTTCACTCCTCGAGATCATCCCCCATGTTAAGGACTAGAGGGATACTTACTCTGAGCAAAAGGCCATAGAGGAATCTGCAATATTTGCTATCACCCCCACATGGGATTCCTTTAGGGATGCCATCAAAGAACAGTACTACCGTGTTTGAAGCTACGAGGACCAGTACACCAGATGGACCACCCTGCATCAGGAAAGGGACTAGACAGTACCAGATTTTACCAATAATTTCCATTCCCTGCGCACCAAATTGGGTATCAAAGACTCTGAATGAAATCTGGTGCAAAAATACCATGGTTGTTTGCATAGATACATTCAAACATAAATGGAGTTTTTGTACATCACATCATTGGGTACGATGTATAGGTATCGCATCATCACATTTTGGTCAATTCTTTGGTCATTGTTGGACACCAAGCTCACTAAATCCACTGCTTTCCACCCCCAAACTGACGGCCAAAAAGAGGTCATCAATCGGATTACTAAGCACATCCTGCGCATGTAAAACTCTAAGCATCTGCGTACCTAGGATGAGAGTCTCTCCTATGTTCAACACAGCTACAACATGGCTCTCCATAGCTCCACCTTCCATAACCCATTTCAGGTGGGGCTGGGATTCCAAACCTTGTCCCATTGATGTTGCATTACCTCTTGCCACCACAGAGGCATAATCTTACCATGTTTAGTCTGAGGCTGACAAAGCCATCAGATCTATTGAACGGATTCATCACATTCGCCGACAGGTTCATGATATTTTGCAGAAAGCCAATGCTAAGTACAAGCATTGTTATGATCAACACAGGGTACCGCACCAGTTTCAGGTGAGAGACAAGGTCTGGTTACATTTGCAGAAAGATCAGTTTATAGGGCCCCATCGGAAGCTCTTCCCACTTCGCTATGGGCCTTACACTATCACCAAGGATGTGGGTAGCAATCCTTTTGAGCTCAACACTCCACCCTTCCTTGGATTGCACCCAGTGTTCAATGTGGACCTCCTTTGGCCATATTTTCCACCATTATTAGACACCTCAGAGATCGCAGAACAACTGACACCAACAGATATAAACCCTGAATGCATGGAACATGCATCCACTGATCAAATAGTGGACACATAGGTCAAGGGCACTCGCCAACAGAGGATCCATATTTATCCCGTTTTCAAGGAAGGACAACTCCTACACCAAGGCAAGTGGCTCACCTGGGGCCAAATACAACAAAAATTTCCTCACCTGATGGGGGAACTCAACGTAATGGAGACCATTTCTTCCTAAGTGGGGAGGAATGATCCAGGTGGATATTGGTGGCCACCCACCTATTCCAAATGGCTCTCTTGATAGTTTTTAGTTCAACATGTTCTTTTGTACTTCTTGGTAATTGTGGGTTCTACACTTTTGGTGTTGTCTAGGGTTAGGTTTTTGGATGTCTGGGGTTTTGGCATTCATGAGTAATGTTAAAAATTCCTTTGGAGCCTCATTGTAATCATTCTACTTAGATGAATGCATGCAGCAGTCACATATCTTCTCAGAGATAGCTACCACCTTTCGAGCAAGTTGTTTCAGTTCTGCAGTTTTACAGTTTTAGCCTATTTCATTTATTCAATAGAAGTTATTGTTCTTTGGATATCTGTTGTTATCTGTAACACCCTGTTTCCCCCAATCTGTAAAAGAAACTATACTAGCCAAGAAATATGGCAAACTCAAAGATTGTGAATGTTTGATTTAACGAACCTTTTTATAAAAGGTTCGAGGAGTGTAAATGATGTATGAATATATATTGCATGACTACTGAGAGGGGGATGTGCTGAAAAGAGACCACGAAGGCTAATGAGAGGTGGTGGAAGGGGCCGGGAGTGGCTGCGTTAACTTCCACTGAACCAAAACCATACTGGTTTGTATGTGCTCAGAAAAAAAAACAAATGCTCACTCTCAGACCCCGAAGTGAATTACCCGACTGGATGGTAGGTGGGGAGGCTCCTCACGAGTAAATGAGGGGATGGGGTGAACCGCCCATCCGTAGAAGCTCTCAGACCTGACCATCGGAAAGGGAATTTTGTGCCACACGCAACCTAGTAGGAGGAAAGAAGTGTGGAAGGGGGGGGGGGAGAGTGGAGCATACAGACACACACACACACACACACGCGATAGGAATCGCAGAAGGAGAACCAGAGGAACTCCGGAAAATAAAGTGAGTCATGAGCAGAGGAGAAGGAGAGTAACCTTCATCCTGGAATTTTGACGAGCGGGAAGTAAGAGACTGGGTCTCAAAGCGTCGTGGTCTAGCTCGAGGGTGGCTAGCGGTAAATCCATTTGGAGTCATTGAGCCTACAATTGGGTGGAAACAAGCACCCCTCTCAGCAGTTGCATTACACCTGGTGTTTTCTGATAAGTATTTATGTCCTGTATTTCAAATTGAATGTTCCTGGAATGCATGCTCATGGTTGTACACTCATGAATGGTTTCTGTATAGAAGTGTTTGCCTGGTGTGTTTGATCGGAAAAGGCGGATGCATGCTTATACTTGTATGGCCATATTCGGTTCATATATATATATATATGTATATATATATATATACATTGAACAAGTTCAAATTCTGAGTCTGTTCTCAAGAGATCTGTCCCATTTACTTGACTCACGCGATGTCTTGGTTGGATTTCCACGAAGGCACCTCCTTCTGGGAAAGATCCCTCACTATTCCAGAGCCGGAGTGAGTTCCTTGAAAGGACTACCGTTTAAGTAAATATCTAAGCTTACCTCGCCCCTGTCACAGATTTCATAGCTTGATAAGTTAAGAAGGCCTTTCAGTCATGTCCCCAAGCCTGGTGATAATTACCCAAGAATCCGTTGAAGGATTTTATGGCCTAAGTTTGGAGACCTTGCACTAGAGAGAATGGTTCCCTCAGAGTTTGGTGTTTCGGTGTTTCGGCAACCGGGAAACCCAAGGGTCAGTTTCCTTGTATTCGCTAGACGTGAAATCCCGACTTGCGAAACCCCAAAATAAGTATAGCGTGGATAAGTTTTAGTCTTTCGGCAGCCGGGAAATCCAAGGGTAAGTTCCCTTGTACTCGCCAGTCGCAAAATCCCGAAGTATGAAACCCCAAAAAGGTCTAGCATGGATAAGTCTTGTTGTTTCGGTGTTTCGGCAACCGGGAAACCTAAGGGTCATTTTCCTTGTATACGCCAGATGCAAAATCCCGACTTGCGAAACCCCGAAATGGCATAGCGTGTCTAGAGTTTGGATGTTTCAGTGTTTCGGCACCCGGGAAACCCAAGGGTCAGTTCCCTTGTACTCGCTAGTCGTGAAATCCTGACTTGCGAAACCTCGAAATGATAATAGCGCGGATGAGATATGGTGTTTCGGTGTTTTGGCACCCGGGATATCTAAAGGCCAGTCTCTTGTACTCGCCAGTCCGAAATCCCGACTTGCAAAACCCTGAAATGGCATAGCGTGTCTAGAGTTTGGATGTTTCGGTGTTTTGACACCCGGGAAACCCAAGGGTCAGTTGCCTTGTACTCACCAGTCACGAAGTCCTGACTTGCGAAACCCCGAAATAATAATAGCATGGATAAGTCTTGATGTCTCGATATTTTGGCACCCGGGATATCTAGAGGCAAGTCCCTGGTACACGCTAGTCCTGAATTCCCGACTTGTGAAATGCCGATATGGCTTAGCGCGTGTAGATTTGGTTTTCGGTGTTTCGGCACCCGAAAAACCGAAGGGTATGAACCCCTCGTTCTCTTCTACCGCGAAAACCTGGTACGCGAAACTCCGAAAGGTGGAATGCCAGGTTTTAATCTGAGGCATTGTTAGATATGACGAACTGTTGATTCCTTTCGGATTTCGGCACTTCGAGAGACTAGAAAGCAGGGGAACACATGCATCGTGATTTACCGAATCGTGAAAGCCGGAAGCACCTCTCCGGTAAGGCCTGTGGTCATAACCAATGATCACATGGGTAAGGATAAGGGATGGTAGGGTCTGCATCAGGCCCCATAGGAATTCGAGGATTCTGTTCCTCGAGGAAAAGAAGGAAAAAAATTAAAAATATTGGTTCCCTTAGTGGGTGTGTTACATTATCTATGTGTTATTATATTCAGTCTGTTATTCATTTCGTTCCGCTCATAAATCCGGACCAATTTTGGAGATGAAGTCACCTTTATCATCCCTCTACACTCACACATGTGGATTTTATGGAGGACATTTTCATGTTTTAGCATTGTATCTTTGTTTTATAGTCATTTTGGGGGTCGAACTTAGACCTATCAAACTTGTATCGTGGATTTGTTATGTTTTAGGGGTGTAATGTTCCTGACTTGGCTAGTCTAGGAAACGCTGCTAATGTGTGTGTAGGATCAAAGGTTTACAACATATAAATGATCATACAAATAATAAATGCGACAAAGGACTGCAAGTTTGTATTATGATATCTCTGTGGATTACAAAAATGGCCGAATGCGGCTGAATACTGACAATACTCGGCTAGATCAACATACAAAGGATCTTAGCCGGAATATAAATAAGCAACTGCGACTGAATAACAACACTCGTCTAGATCAAAAGACAAAAGGATCTTAGCCGGAATACAAATAAGCAACTGCGACTGAATAACAACACTCGGCTAG
>ML828598.1:40254-57647 GCA_009831015.1 Picea engelmannii | reverse complement strand
AGTGAATGGGATGCCATCTGTATATTCCATGCTTCACAGACTTGGTTGATCTTGAAAGTGTATTCAAGAACATCTTTCTCAACCCTCTTATTAATTTGAAATATTTGCAAACTAGTGTCTTGTCCATATTGGGCTATGGAGTCAAACTTTAGGTTATCCAAGGAATAATTCTACCAAAAGGAAATGGAAATGGGAGAACTTTGTGTTTCCATGCATAGAGATACACAAGATGCCTTATAATACTTTGGCCAAATTGATGAATATGTAGCTCTAAACATATGCAATTAACACTCACTTTATTTGATCATGCAAAGTGCTCAGTTAGTCAATACCTTAAGCATTCTCTTTTGATCATATGCCTAGAATCTAAAAGGAAATCCATTCAGTTCTATGGGGTACAATTCTTCACTTGGAATCTCATGAATTTCCTATCCCAATTTTCCCAGAAATGTAGAGTCTTCTACAATAGATACTTGTTCATGGGCTCATTATTGTGCTCTTATGGCTTACTGCTTTCCGCCTGGCAGTGCTAAGGTGAATGTTAATGAAGAAAATAAATTTTCCATTTAAATATTTTCAAAAGGATTATGCACATGTTTTTCTCATGAAAATGAAGGCAAACCAAAACTAAGACAAGCTTCAAGTTAAACATCAAAGCAAAATGTATTCATGAAAAGAAGAAAATTCCTGTGTAAATTAAACTAGAACTAAAGTAAGCCATCCTAAACCACAACAAAAACCTAATAACATCTGGTGGATTTTATTTAAGAAACCAAAATAATTCAAAATATTGCTCTGAAAACAAAAATGGAAATAAAAGATAGGCTACTCATATTCCTACTCTAACCTACACTGGCTCAATTAATGTTAGGTGAAGTTATAAAGCTAGTGTAGCCACTTAATTACCTCAATTTCTACATGAGTACTATGGCATAGCATAGGTATGCACAGTCGGGGTATCATGTAATTGATTGAAAGAAATCAAACATCACAAAGTAGGTTCAAAACAACTAGTGATAGATACTTGTTGGTTTAAGGGAACTGTTGAGTAAAGGATGACTCCAAGCTCTCTCATATAACATCATCAAAATAATTTGAGCAATGTTGGAGTACTAAAATAGAATCCAAGGGTGAGTGATGCACCTGCCCTTGAAGATTAACTTGTGACTCTAGAGAAGATTTAGGTGGCAATGTTTCTTGCATTAGCTCAATGTTTTTGTTATCTTGCATGATGATGGGATGTCTATTTGTTGTGATTTTCCCATGGGGATATGAAAATTATTTGTGTATATGACACTCAATATCTTCTATTATTGACGTATGCACATAAAGATTAGTAGTTCTAGATTATACATGATCAATGAATGATACATTGATGCATACACTCATTTCTAAAATATAATCATAATCATAAAAAGCATGGTTATCGTGATCAACTTTTGCTTCATTATGTTCCATAAAATCTTATTGCAAAAGATTTTCAAAATTGTGGATCATGGATGGACTATTACTATGAATGGATCTTCGATCAATTGAAGTTTGGAAATCTTCCTTATTTCCCTTATCACTCATTATTTTATCCTTGAAATAAAAATGTAAAGGTTCTACTGCATGATAAGTTGGTCGATTCTCATGTAAGTGATCATTATTAATTAGATTTGTGTAGAGGGTACAAAAATATTCAAATTATGAAATTGAATCGATTTCCTCAGCAGGAAATATTTCATTGACCATAGTATATTCATTATTCTCGGGATGTCTAGGATGAACAACTAATACAATTTCTAAAGAAATATCATTGGTCTATTCCCACTCTAAGCTTAAGGAGTTTGGGAATTCTGAAGGAGATTCCCCTATTTCAGTGACAGGGTACTAGCTACAAATCATGTGTTCTCCATATTCTTTCCTTAGATTATGATATTCATTGGAGGATATAATATCTATGTTTCTCAGTGCTAACTTGTCATTCAAACCTACAACAACCTTGGAAATCAATTCTTTACTAAATATAGGTTTGAAATCACCCTTTAAAACATTACCCTTGAGTTGTGTGTCAATATCATATTGTAGAGTATGAGAAATCCAAAGGTTGGCATGTGTGATCTTTATGTCTGAAATATTTTTCCAAGATGGGAGGTGATTAAATCTTCATTGTGTAAATCTAAATTAGAGCATTGAGAAATAATATCTTACATATTAGAGACCTTTTCATTTTCCAGGTTCTCCTCTTCAGGAATAGAGAGAAGGAATGAAAACCAATATAGAATTTATTGGTCTCATCGTTTGTCACTTTCAGGAAATCTACAGTTAATCTACATAACTCTTTGGAAGAAATCATCTACAGGTTAATTTCTAAGCCTACAGATTTCTTCAAGTTCATTACATAGTTCTTCATAATCGTAATTTACATGAGTGGTGATAAATATTTCCATGAAGTATTTCCAACTGTGGATTGATTTCATTGGTAATGTCCTATACCAAGCCTTAATTTGTCCTTCCAATGTGAGGATAAATAATTGAAAGATTTCATTGTCTTGAACAATTTTAAGATTCTGGCGTGCAATGTTAAATTGATTGAGATGCATGAATGCAAAGACATCCCTTCACCATCAAACTTCAAGTTTGACAAGAGAACAATTGTATTAATTGGGATGCCACCTTAGGGTCTCATAAGAATCAAAGTGCGATCCATATAGAGATATGGAGAGGAGCCATGGGCTAATTAAAACAATTTATGAAAATGACTACACATAGGTGGGCTTGTCATTCGACCCTCCTTCTAGTGCCAATTCTGTTGACAGACTGAATTAAGTTGTATCAACAACAAGGGTTACCGCCAATGAGAAGTTCCAATTAGATCTCACACCGTTTGGAATAGAGAACCCATCCAGATTCTATCCCGACAAACATTAATGGTTTTGGGGTTTATCGGTTATGGCTTAGTCCACCGATGATGGTTTCTAATCTAAAGAATCAAATCCAACTAATCTAAGATGCAAATGCATGTGTCCAGACAAAACTAATGGTAACTAGAAAGAAAACACAAAATCACACACGCTCCTATCAAAGACCTGAGAAATAGTTTACTCAAAACAAAGACAAGAATATGGGTAAATGACTCCAAACCTAGAATAGTCCAGCATTAAAACAATCATCTATAGTCCTATGTTCGCATATTCAGACAAACATTTCCCGAAGAACATAAATAAAAAAGTATCAACTACACACAATATAGTCTACAATGTGAGATACATTCTTACACAACTCCAGTGTTGATAAAAAGTAGCAGAACAGTCCACAATAGGTGCAACACAAGAATTAGAGTTCTCTAGAAAATAACTTGGCCAAAAAGACTTCTCCTCATTAAAGTTCCAACAATAGTACATGAAAGCTCCAAGAGCCAAAAGCCCCTCTCTTGAATAAAATGATCCTATTTGTTAAAATTTCCCTTGATTGTTGGCCTTCTGCCTTCCCAATTCTTGGCCTTTTGTTTACAAAATTTTTGCTTATCCTAAATAGGATGATGGAAACATACTTACAATAAAAATGTTCATAAATTACAATTTATGACATCATGTACAATTACACCTTGGATTTTGTCCTTTAGTGTTTGCAGACCGTCATGGATTTTGACACTAGTTCGCCTCCTACAATGTAATCAATGAATTGAATACCACAAGCCTCCTTTTCCTCTTTCCCTAGGACTTACCTATTATGAGATTGCATTCCTTATTTTAAATTTTCATTTCATCCTCTTCCATTTTTCTTGATTCTTGTTATCTAATTGTTTCTCATGTGTTGGTAACTCATCCCTTTTTGTAGATAGCATTTGAAAAACCACTGCCATGTGCCAGTGGATCCTCCTTGTCACGATGTCTAGAATTCATGTTTCTACTTTCTACTCCATACATTATGTCTTCATATTCATGTGTATAATCCCCTTTCACCATTTGTACTTGGATGCCATTTATTGCAAAATACATGAGTTTCAAATGTACAAAACTTCAAATCACACCTTTAGAAAAAAATACATTTAATATGAAGAATCCAATTGGAAACTTAATAAGGGGTTTAAATCTACTTCCCCGAGTTTGATCTATGATCCCTTTGATGATGATTTCACGGACACCTTCATTGGAATGATGTGTTATCAAGTTTTTGGGTTGTTGACAATGTGCTTGTATTCAAATTTGTAAATATGGAATGAATGGTGAGAAATATACTAAAATTTATACTAGAGAAGTTGTAGAGCTCGGTGATGCCTTTCCAATGGTATAAGGAGCACATATAATAGAGTGTGAGGTCAAAAATTATGTAAAAAAAAAACAAAAGATATGTTCTTTCTTATGTGTTGTGTTACACTCCTGCCAATGTTTTAAGTACACCCACCAACACTTTCATCATCTTCACACTTCATAAACCTCAGTGAAAAACCTAAAAACCTATCCTTTTGAGTGTATTTCATACATTTATTTATTTATTTTTCGGAACGATACACGTTTTTCTTAAGGAGCGATATATGTGATGAGAATATTTTAAAAAGGGGTGATATGCTACATGAATGGGAGGATTTAAAAGATGGGCGATAAATGATTTAAAAGGGCCAATACATGGTGTGACCCCTTCATGTGATTTAAGAGGGGCAAAGTTATGGTACGCTCCCTCTTTTGTTTTATTCTCCACCTCATCCAACTTTGTCCCCTCCTTTTTGTTCTCTTTAAACCTTATTTTATGTACCCAAAACTTAGTTTTATTTTTCCCTCCCTTATGGTATAGTTTCTTTAATCTTTGTTTGATTTTGAGTAGATTAAATTTTTTTAAGACCAATGAAGATTTCAACGTACATGATTTCAAGAGAGGACCAATAAAGATTTCAAAAAAAGTCGATATAAGATTTCAAGAGGAGTCGATAAGGATTTTAAATGGGCCGATATGATTTTATGTAACCCTACATACTCCCCTTTAGTACTTTGTCCTTTTTTTTTTTTTTAACCATGGGAACAACAACCTCCCAAGAGTATATCCAACAGCCCGCAAGCCAGATATACCAATAACTTGTGACTCAGCAGGGGCCGAGACGTCCCGAGGCACCACCTAAGTGAAACCTCTATCCCAGGGGTCGTCTACCCTTCTAGCCTTGTCACAACGGGCCAATATGAGCATCCCTACCCCCCGTCGGTTTTGAACCTGTGACCTCCCCGGAAATAACACATGTTCTTAACCATTGGGCCCACTCAGGTGCTCATTAGTACTTTGTCCTTTTCACTACTTCACCCAAACTTTGTCCTATGCTCCCCTTAAACTTTAAGGTGCATCACCCTATTTTATTCCCCCAAAACTTTCCTCATAAAAGTTTTTTATGGGAGTGATGAATCGCTTTAATTTTCTTGTTTGGGGATGTATCGCTTTAATAAAAAAAAATCTAGAGTTTGACAAGGGGACTATCCTGATCCGGTCAAGGTAAGATAGAGAGGAGCTCTTTGTTGGAAAGGATGACTAGAAGGGAACTTGGCTCTGGGTAATTTGCTATGGAGGAAGTTGAGTTGGACAACATGTTGGATTTGGTGGATGATGCCTTTTGGAGTCAATATGGCATTTACAAAATCGATGAGGAATATCGTGCAAAGCTACTGTTGAAAAGATGAGTGAAGTACGAGGTGGATCCTTTGTTAAATGTCAATCTTCCAGACGAGGCGCTTTCAAGAGCCCAATTGTCAAGTTTTGAATTTGATGGATGTTTGATGGACACGAGAACCATTAGGATTATCAACAAGTTGTTTGAAGTGGAAGCGTCGGGAGGGATTAGGGTTCCATCTTTAACAAAAGATACACAGGAGTCAGGTCATTCTTTTCTGTTTTTGACGAAGTTAGAGTTTGGAACTGATGCAGACTGCCTCTGAAATGAGGATCTTTCTAGGGGTGCGCTTGGTGTTTTATCTCTACAGGACAGAGTTCCTGTGAAGGGTAAGAAAAGTACAGATAAGGAAACTAAAACAAGAGAAGTTATTGGAGGGGTTGTGGGTTACGAAAGGAGGTCCTAGGAGATTAAGTCGTGGAAGCCTAGGAAACATAGGTCGAGGATGGTGTTGGGTTGAGACGTGGGTTTGCAGGAGGTGTCGTCTCTTTCTTTATGTGTGTTGGTTGGTCGTTTCAGTTATTGGGTGTTGTCGAAGCTAGACATAAACTGGTGGGTTGAGGAAAATTGGAAATCATTGTTGGGTTATGTCCCAGAAGTTATAGTCTTGGTTCGTGGATGGTTTTGCTTCCAGTTCAGAGCGGATTCTGATGTGGAGAGGATCTTAGAATGTGTCTAGATTTATGGAACTGGTAGTTTAATGATTAAAAGATGGACACATCGTTTTGACCCAGAGAAGTACCATATCATATTTCATCATTTATGGGTGTTATTACTGGGATGCCCTCTAGTTTTCTGGAACTTGGAGGCCTTTAAGGCGATTGGTGACTCAAGAAAATTTGTGCATGTGGATACGAAGGTTATTTTAGGACAATATAGAAGGGTTGGAAAAATATTGGTTGAATTTGATTTAGATCAAGGTCTGTCGGAGGAACTGGAAATTGATTGGTGAGGTTTTGTATATCTACAGAGGCTGGATTATTGTGGGATCCCCTTTAGGTGCTCGCTCTGCAAGGAAGTGGGACACTTGAAAAAATCTTGTCCTGGATTTTTTAAGAAACAGTTTGTAGTAAGCTCTGAGACCGATGTTGTTAGGGAGGTGGTTCCAGTTGCGCAGAGGATTTCAGGTGGAACAACTGACTCACTTGAAGAGGGGGATTCTTCCTCCATGGTTGTGAATTCCGACACAATTCTTGGTAAGCTTAAAATATTTTTCCCTGACTCTTTTCTTCCCTTTCACTGAATGATTTAGAGCTTCTACACGGTGTCTGTTTGGATAATTCTTTCCTTAGTTTGTCACCTCCCCTTCCCGAGTTATCTATTTTTTAAAATTTGAGTGAAGATGTTAAAAAAGACAAACTGGGTTCGTATATTTCGGGGTTTGAGATAGATTTGTTTGTTGGTTTACTGGAGGAGGGTTTGTCTCTGGGTAGTCCTAAAAGAGCCTCGTAAGGGGTGTTTCCTTCTGTTGGGGGTCTAGAAGTAGAGGCGAGAACTGAGCCATTAAAGACATTCGGTCTTTTCGACTGTAAGGAACCCACGTGACAAAACTATGAGAAGGAGTTTCGGTCGGTAGAAGTGTTGAGTGCTTGGGAGCTCAGGTTCTTCCTCTTTATTCAATTTTGGTAGAACGGTCAAAAGGATTAAGTGGGAGGTTTTTAATGGATGTAGATGGTTTATTTTCTTGTTCTGAGGAGGCTGGTTATGTGGAGATCCATAGTGAGATTTTCCAGCTGGAACTTTTTATTAAAAAAATTGTTGAATATACTTTAACAACCTTTATCCCATCTTACAAAGAGGTTCTAAGACATACTCCTCTCCAGATCTATATGAGGGGGGGATTTATTTGTCGTCCAACTCAATTGCAAATAAATATGTGGAGATTGAGGGAGATGGAGTCGATATAAGATTTCAAAAAAAGTCGATATAAGATTTCAAAAAAAGTCGATATAAGATTTCAAAAGGAATCGATAAGGATTTTAAACGGGCCGATATGATTTTATGTAACCCTACATACTCCCCTTTAGTACTTTTTCCTTTGCACTACTTCACCCAAACTTTGTCCTATGCTCCCCTTAAACTTTAAGGTGCATCACCCTATTTTATTCCCCCCAAAACTTTCCTCATGAAAGTTTTTTATGGGAGTGATGAATCGCTTTAATTTTCTTGTTTGGGGATGTATCGCTTTAATAAAAAAAAAAAATCTAGAGTTTGATGAGGGGACTATCCTAATCCGGTCCAGGTAAGATAGAGAGGAGCTCTTTGTTGGAAAGGATGACTCGAAGGGAACTTGGCTCTGGGTAATTTGCAATGGAGGAAATTGAGCTGGAAAACATGTTGGATTCGGTGGATGATGCCTTTTGGAGTCAAGATGGAATTTACAAAATCGATGAGGAATATTGTGCAGAGCTACTGTTGAAAAGATGAGTGAAGTACGAGGTGGATCCTTTGTTAAATGTCAATCTTCCAGACGAGGCGCTTTCAAGAGCCCAATTGACAGGTTTTGAATTTGATGGATATTTGATGGACACGAGAGCCATTAGGATTATCAACAAGTTGTTTGAAGTGGAAGCATCGGGAGGGATTAGGGTTCCATCTTTAACAAAAGATACACAGGAGTCAAGTCATTATTTTCTGTTGTTGACGAAGTTAGGGTTTGGAACTGATGCGGACTACCTCCGAAACGAGGAGCTTTCTAGGGGTGTGCCTGGTGTTTCGGCTCTACAGGACAGAGTTCCTGTGAAGGGTAAGAAAAGTATAGATAAGGAAACTAAAACAAGAGAAGTTATTGGAGGGGTTGTGGGTTACGAAAGGAGGTCCTAGGAGATTAAGTCGTGGAAGCCTAGGAAACATAAGTCGAGGATGGTGTTGGGTCGAGATGTGGGTTTGCATGAGGTGTCGTCTCTTTATTTATGTGCGTTGGTTGGTCGTTTCATTTATTGGGTGTTATCGAAGCTAGACATAAACTGGTGGGTTGAGGAAACTTGGAAATCATCGTTGGGTTATGTCCCAGAAGTTATAGTCTTGGTCTGTGGATGGTTTTGCTTCTAGTTCAGAGTGGATTCTGATGTGGAGAGGATCTTAGAATGTGTCTGGCTTTATGGAACTGGTAGTTTAATGATTAAAAGATGGACACATTGTTTTGACCCATAGAAGGACCATATCAGATTTCGTCATTTTTGGGTGTTATTACTGGGATGCCCTCTGGTTTTCTGGAACTTGGAGGCCTTTAAGGTGATTGGTAACTCAAGAAAATTTATGCATGTGGATCCGAAGGTTATTTTAGGACAAGATAGAAGGGTTGGAAAAATATTGGTTGAATTTGATTTACATCAAGGTCTGTCAGAGGAACTGGAAATTGATTGGTGAGGTTTTGTATATCTACAGAGGCTGGATTATTGTGGGATCCCCTTTAGGTGCTCAGTCTGCAAGGAAGTGGGACACTTGAAAAAATCTTGTTATGGATTTTTTAAGAAACAGTTTGTAGTAAGCTCTGAGACTGATGTTGTTAGGGAGGTGGTTCCAGTTGCGCGGAGGATTTCACGTGGAACAACTGACTCACTTGAAGAGGGGGACTCTTCCTCCATGGTTGTGAATTCTGACACAATTCTTGGTAAGCTTAAAATATTTTTCCCTGTACTCTTGTCTTCCCTTACATTGAATGATTTAGAGCTTCTACACGGTGTCTGTTTGGATAATTCTTTCCTTAGTATGTCACCTCCCCTTCCCGAGTTATCTGTTTTTTTAAATTTGAGTGAAGATGTTAAAAAAGACAAACTGGGTTCGTATATTTCGGGGTTTGAGACAGATTCGTTTGTTATTTTACTGGAGGAGGGTTTGTCTCTGGGTAGTCCTAAAAGAGCCTCGTAAGGGGTGTTTCCTTCTGTTGGGGGTCTAGAAGTAGAGGCGAGAACTGAGCCATTAAAGACATTCGGTCTTTTTGACTATAAGGAACCCACGTGACAAAACTATGAGAAGGAGTTTCGGTCGGTAGAAGTGTTGAGTGCTCGGGAGCTCAAGTTCTTCCTCTTTATTCAATTTTGGTAGAACGGTCAAAAGGATTAAGTGGGAAGTTTTTAATGGATGTAGATGGTTTATTTTCTTGTTCTGAGGAGGCTGGTTATGTGGAGATCCATAGTAAGATTTTCCAGCTGGAACTTTTTATTAAAAAAATTGTTGAATATACTTTAACAACCTTTATCCCATCTTACAAAGAGGTTCTAAGACATACTCCTCTCCAGATCTATACGAGGGGGGGATTTCTTCGTTGGCTTGCTCAATTGAAAAGAAATATGTGGAGATTGAGGGAGATGGAGTTTATACGCATAATTTGGAGCTTTCGAATTTGAAAGGAGATGTTTTTGGAGGGCTAGAGAAGGAGTTTTCTCCTATAAAAACAAGAAGTGCAAGAAAATTGGGGAAGGAGAAAGAAAATATTGGATTTTTAAGTTTGTAGGTTTCAGAAGGTCCAAGGGCATTTAGAGCATAGAAAGCCCTAGCGAGGGGTAAAAAATGATTGTAGTCTCACTTAATGTTAGAGGAGTGGGGGGTGATCCAAATTTCTTAGCCATTGAACAATTGATAAAATTGATAAAACTTGATATTTTACTAGTTCAAGAAACTATGGTTAGTGAGAACAAAGCGCGAGAGGTTTTTGCAAAATTGTTACCTTTGTGGAAGTTTTGTGGGGTGGATTATTTTGGTTTATCAGGGGGACTGCTAATTTCTTGGAACCCGAGGAAAGATGATTTTGATGCTTTCTTGACCCTTGCGGGAATATTATTGGATGGATATGTTAAGGATCTCAACAAAAAATTGCAGCTGGTAAATTGTTATGGTCCTTATGGGGATAGACAAAGCTTTTGGGAAAATGTGAAGTTGGATGGCTTAATGAAAGAGATTAATTTAATTCTAGGAGGCGATTTAAATTTTACTGTTTATGCAAGGAAAGTTTGGGGCTCATCCTCAAGGATTGATCCTATGGCCTCCTACTTTAATCAACTTTTACAGGAGGAAGGTTTAATAGATGTGGCTCCTGTTAAATTTCTTCCGACTTGGAGGAATGGAAGAGGAGAGCAGAATTTTATTCCTAAGATATTGGATTGCTTTTTAATAAATGAAAAGTTGGCGTTGTTGGGTCACAAATACAGGTCGTGGGTGGTAAATGTTAAGATCACTGACCACATTCTTGTGGTGTTCCAATTGGATCAAGAGTAAAAAAAGATTAATTATCCATTTAAATTCAATTCAGTTTGGTTAACTGAACCAGATTTTGTGAATTTAGTGTGAACTAATTGGAACATGTTAGTGGGTTTAGAGATCACTTCTCCAATGGATTCACTAGTACAAAAGTTAAAATTGCTAAAATCTTTGGTCATTAGATGGGAGAGGAATAAAAATAAAAAAATCTAAGGAGGAACTAACCCAGTTGGAAGTGGATTTAGACTTTCTTTACTCCAAATTTCCAGGGGATTTCAAGAGGGATGAAGATAAGGTTTTGGTTATAGAGAAAGAGAAATGGAAACTGTAAATTTTAAAGTAGGAGGAAGAGACTTGGAGACAAAAAAACAAAGTTAATTGGCTTGCTTTGGGGGATAGAAATACAAAGATTTTTCATTCCTATGCGAACTTTAGAAAATAGACTAATGTTATTTGGGATATCAGAAAGTTGGATGGCTCTTTAATTTCAAGACAAAAGGACTTAGAAAAGGAAGCAGTGAGATATTTTCGAAATATCTTCAAAACTCAGGAGAATATATCTATAATACATCAATTGGAAGTTATTAAAGTTTATCCTTGAATTTTTTTTGCGGAAGAAGGACATAGAATTGCAGATCCTATTTTGTTGTCCGAGGTGTTGACTACTTTGAAAGGGTTTGTTGTTTTAAAAAGTCCTGGGCCAAATGGCTGGACCGTTGAATTTTTCTTGGAGTTATTTGATCTATTGGGTCCTGAATTGTTGGAAGTGGCGGAGGAGTCTAGATTGAAAGGGAAGGTTTCTGAAGCTCTCAATGCAACCTTTCTAGCACTTATTCCAAAAAATGATAATCATGATTCCTTCGTAGGATTTAGACCCATTTCCTTGTGTAATTTGACTTATAAGATAATTACAAAAATCATTTCTACTAGAATTAAATCTTTCCTCTCAACATGTATTTCTAAGGAACAATTTTGTTTCTTGGAGAATAGGCAAATCACAGATGCCATTGGAGTGGCATAGGAGGCTCTGCATATTATAAAGGTAAAAAACTCAAAAGATTTGGTCTTGAAATTAGACATGATGAAACCCTATGATAGGGTGGATTGGAGATTTCTAATATTAGTGTTACTTCAGATTGGTCTCATCCTAGAAGCTACTGATTGGATTATGGGATGTGTAAGCTTTGAAAATTTCTTTGTCTTAATTAATGGTGGTCCTTCCAGTTTCTTCAGAAGTTCTAGAGGATTAAGGCAAGGTTTCCCTCTTTCACCACTGTCGTTTTTACTTATTGTTGAAGGACTTAGTAAAATTCTTCTGAAGCTTGTTGAAGAAGGTAAAATTGAAGGTGTCTTGGTTGCAACTGGAATTAGACTTACACACTTACCTTTTGTGGATGATGTTATCTTATTTGGGAAAGGTACTTTATTAGAATGACGCTTTTTAAAGGAGTCCCTTGACTTGTTTTGCAATGCTAATGGTATGTATTTCAGTTCACAAATGTCACTTTTTTTAGAAGCATGATGGTTCGGGGAGGAGCTTTTACCTTTAAAAGAAATTTTTCCATTTGAGGTAAAATCTCTAGAAGAAGGTTTTAAATATTTGGGTTTCTTTCTTAAACCAAATTGTTATACTTTGGTTGAATGGAGATGGCTACCAAAAAAAATTGAAAAAGGAATTTCAAACTGGTGTCATAGATGGCTTACTTTAGGAGGCATATTTACTCTTGTTAAATCAATCTTAGAAAGCATTCAGTTTTTTGGCTTTCTATGCCTAAGATCCCAACAAGTCTCTTAGACAAAATCAAAAGAAGGATGTTCAGCTTTTTATGGACTGGTAAAAAAGAAAAAGAAAGTATACATTTGGTAAACTGGAAAAGGATTGCTAAGCCAAAAAAGAAAGGAGGATGGGGCATTAAGAACATATTTTGGTTTGGAAAAGCTTTGGCAGCAAAGAGCCTTTGGAGGAGTCTAATGGTTCCAAGTCTTTGGCATGAAGTGATTCTCAAGAAGTATTTGAAAAAGAATTTTGTAGTGGATTGGTTTAGGGAAGGGAGAAAGAAATTTGAAAGGTATATCAAACTATTGGAGAGCTCTCACTGCTTCTTTTCCTATCATTACAGATTGGCTTGTTTGGAAGTCGGGGAATGGATGGGATATTAGACTAGGTGTGGATCCCTTGATTGGAGCTCAATATTTTTATAAATTGTCTGGGAATTTAGTAAGTACTCTTCACACAAAAGGTACAAAGTTACTGGCTCGGGCAACTTCTCTAGTTATTGGTGTTTTGAATATTTTTAACTGGAAAAGTGCAGAGATGCTTGGTCTAGTTGGAGAATAGAAAGAGGAATGGGAGAATTATGTGAAGGAACTAAAACTGTTTGGTTTTGAGTTAAATTATGAGACTGATACTTTAGTTTGGTCTTGGAATAATAAAGGAGGACAAATTACTACAAAAACAACCTATGAGGTACAATGTTTAGATGATATTGAGATTACTTCAAAGGAGTGGTTATTAGAGGTTTGGAATTGGCAGATGCCTTTGACAATAAAATTATTTTGTTGATTGATGATTGAAAATAGAATTCTAACTTGGGATAATCTGTCAAAAAGAGGTTTGAATGGTCCAAGTAGATGTGTGTTGTGTGGAGAAAGGGAGGAATCATTAAATTATTTGATGGTTGACTGTCTTTTCACTAAAGAGGTCTGGAAATCTATCTTAAATGTTTTTCATTTACAGAGAGAATGATGAAGTGGCCTTTTATGTGAATTCTTCCAGGGTTGGATTAAGGAGATGGAATATTGGAAGGAATTACCTTGCTTTATTTGCTGGGAGATATAGAAACATAGAAATATTATTATTTTTGAAGAACATAATTTGTCTTTGACTAGGGTTTGTAATAGAATATTGCAAGATTTGGGTGAAATTGAAAAAATCCAGTCTAATCAACATCATAGAATTGTTAGGCCCCCTTTATTAGAATGGAATTTGAATTTTGGTTTCTTTGATGGAGCCTCACAATGTGGGGGATTGAAATGTGGTGCAGGAGTTATATTAAAGGGCCAATATTTGGGTGTTTTCAGTATTAAAATGAATTGTAGTCCTGGAACCAATACAAGGGGTGAACTTTTGGCCCTTTGGAGTTTGTTGTTCTTTTCTCAATACAAACATATTTCATGCTTACAGTGTTGGACACACTGACTACACTAAGAGGGGGGGTGAACAGTGTAGGGATATTTTTCCCAAAACTTCCCTTTCACAAAACTCATTGGTTAGCAATCATCATTTACTCATTACTTATTGTTGTCATTTATAACCAGTTAAATGTGAACATACATCAACAACATATATCAACAACATATCATTTGAATAAATAATCACCACAAGGAACTGCAACATACCCTGCCAGCCACAGGCCGGGGTATGCTACCTGCAAGCCCCCCCTCAGACTTCTTTCTCATACATATACCTTCTTTATTTATTAAGATTCATAAGAGAATTAATACGACATGCATAGTAATATCTAGCAAGCATGCATGTTCTAAAGATTCAATTAACGATAATTAAATATACAATGGAAAAAAAATCATACACAGATAATAATGTCACAACGAATATCATTTATCTTTATGAAAGATGACACCAACTGGCTGTAGACCAAGGACGTTCTACCCAACCGTAGACACTATTGCTCCAAATCTCAACAACAACGTCACCCCCGAGTTAGGGCTATGAATCCACAAGGACGATTCCAGAGTGAACTTGGATTCCCAGACCAGTCAACTCTCAAGCTCTCACAGGCTTCCCATCACTCACAACAATCCAAGTACCCAGCTCTCTTCTACCCAACTTGCACCACTTGAGAGAACGGACCTCCACCTTTCTCTTCCAGGCAGTCCCTTAGGCAGTGCTTCTCCTTATTCAAGCCTCCAACTCAACTGGTCCAGAATATCAATGTTGGGATTCTCAGGACTTGTAGCTGTGAGCCATGTTGGACACAGGCCATTGCATCTCAGACATGCAGGCCTCAAGGCATGACTGGATCACACCAGCGACCACTACAACCAACTATCTCATGGCTAATTCTTTCATAGTTCGGTCCCCCTTCCCGAGACCAACATGCAGGTGAGGATGGATGGAGAAGTAGGCAAGTGCATGGGAGTGCGTGAGGGTAAGAATGAGGTAACACAAGGGTGATGGAGCGGACAAGCCAATGACCAACCCCACAATTGGACTAGGGGCGGGTTTAAGTATGTTTGTGGGGAAATCAAGAGCCTCCTAGCCTCCCCAAGAATCTCACGTAACCGATTCCCCCCTTTAGGCAAAAAGGTAATTAATCAGGAATAAACATTTAGTCTGACAAGCCCCCTCTCTTGTGGAATCATAGCCCCCTATAACTCTAGTCCTTATCCATCTAACATCCAACGATGTGTTTATTATTAATAATGATCAAAGCATTACATTTCTTGGGCATACTAGCCCTTTAAATAATTGTTTGGGAACTTAGGCCTCATAGCATTGTAACAATACATTATTTAAAATGGGGGTTCACAACCTGGGGTGTTACATCCCCTCCCTCTTATTTTGGCATTGTCCTCAATGCATATACAAAATAGAGATCAAAATCTCAAATTTATTCAAAAATATGCGGGTACTCTGCCCGCATGGCATCTTCATGCTCTCAGGTAGCATCTTCAGGACCGTAGGAGGCCCATTGAACTTTTACCATCTCTATAACTTGATTCCGGAGCATTTTTACCTTTCTGTCGAATACCTGTGCTGGCTGAACCTGAAAATCTCCCTCCATCTCTACCTGAATCATATGCCAATTAATAACATGGTTAGGATCATGTACATATTTCTTTAATAAAGATACATGAAATACATTATGCACATTCATGGAAGCAGGTAATGCAAGCATGTATGCAACTGGCCCTATTCTGTCTAATATTTCAAATGGACCACAAAATCTGGTTTCCAACTTTGTACAACTACCCAATTTCAAAGAGCTTTTCTTGGGCTTCACTTTCAAAAGTACATGCTCCCCTACTTTAAATTCTCTAGTTGTCCTATTCAGTTCTACATAAACTTCCTGTCTATCCTAAGATGCCTTTAAATTCTGCTTAATCTGGACCACCTGGTCTTCTATGTCCTTGAGAAAATCCATCCCAAGTACCACTCTATCTGCTGGTTTGTTCCAGCTCACTGGAGTATTGCATTTCCTACCATACAAGGCTTCAAATGGGCTCATTCTCAATGAATCTTGATACCCATTTTTATATGAAAACTCAACCAAGTGTAAGTAATCTTCCCACTTAGATGGCTTATCCATCACATACATTCTCAGCATGTCTTCAATTACTCGATTAACTCTCTTTTTTGCCCATCTGTCTTGGGGTGATATGTGGTGCTAAAGTTTATATTTGTGCCAAATCCTTTAAACAATCCCCTCCAAAAGTTGGAGGTAAACTTTGTATCTCTGTCCGAGACAATTGTCCTAGGTATCCCATGAAACCTAGAAATTTCCTTCATGAAAATTTCTGCAATATTAGTCGTTGTATGTGTTGTCTTCACAGGTACAGAATGAGCAACCTTTGTTAATTTGTCAACCACCACCATGATTGAATCATGTTTATTTTTCGTTCTGGTTAATCCTGTGATGAAATCCATGGTGATCACTTTCCATTTCTTCTCTGGAATTGGCAATGGCTGCAACAAACCCGCTGGGTGCCTATGCTCAGCTTTCACCTTCTGACATTCCATACATCGAGCGATGTAATCAGCAACATCCTTCTTCATTCTTGGCCAAAATAACTGGCTTCTTACTACTGTAATTGTTTTCTGGTAACCAAGATGTCCAGAATAAGGAACATCATGCATTTCCTTTAGTACCACATTCCTCAGTTCTCTGGAACTAGGAACATAGATTCTGTTTTTATGCATGAGTAATCCATCTTCCTTTATATCATACTCCTTTATTTTATGTTGTACATCTCATTGCTGTAATTTTTCCTTTACCTGTAGGTAATGTTGATCTGTAAGAAGACCATCTAAAATTCTGCTCTTCAAGTCTGACTGATGCATACTAACAACAATAGCATGCATGAGATGAACTCTCCTACTAAGTGCATCGACAACTTTATTCTCCTTTCCCTTGATATTTGATATCGAAGTCACACTCACTTAAAAATTCCAGCCATCTTGTTTGCCTGGTATTCAAGGTCGGTTGTTCAAAAAGATACTTCAAACCAATGTGGTATGTTCTTAATTCGAATTTATTCCCCATGAGATAATGCCTCCACATCCTTAAGGTGTGAACAATGGCAGCAAGTTCCAAGTCATGCATGGCATAGTTCGTCTCGTGTTCCTTAATCTTTCTGGACTCATATCCAATGACATGTCCATTTTGCATGAGGACTCCCCCAAGTCCTTCCTTACAAGCATCTGTACATACCACAAAACTTTCATTTGGGTCAACAATCTTTAACACAGGTGCACTAGTAAGTAATTCCTTCAAGAGATTAAAATTATTTTCACACTTGAGTGTCCATTCAAATTTAG
>ML828598.1:3300-22614 GCA_009831015.1 Picea engelmannii | reverse complement strand
CACTACAAACCTTAGGAGAATATCCTATAGGATGACAACTAGGGTAGTCCACTACAAACCCTAGAAAATCATCATATGTCCTTTAACAAGCTTTGAACACAATATCAAGGGAATGTTCCCCACTAGAAACCTTCCTAGGGTTTGCAAGGTAGGATCTATTTAAGAAAAATACAAGGAAAAATGCATATTCACCACTTGATAAGAACATTCACACTTCATACATTCGATAAGAAAATACACAAAGACTTAGAAAGACCACTTATTAGGTAAATCAATGCTCATCCATGAAACCCTAACCATGAATCATCCATCAAACTTAAGAAAGTGACCATACATCATCTCTCCAAGAAGTTGCATAAGTCATTCATCCATAGCAAAAGAGAAAGATAAAAGTAGACAAGTAGTTGTAATCCTCCACAAGTAGCAATGTGTACAAATGAGGGAGCACTTCCTCTATTTATATGAGGAAACCAAGCGCTTTAGCCTCAATCAACTAATATCCACCCAAAATCCCCTAAAACATAACAAATCCATGATACAAGGTTGATAGGTCTAAGTTCGACCCCCAAAATGCCTATAAAACAAAGATACAATGCTAAAACATGAAAATGTCCTCCATAAAATCCACATGTGTGAGTGTAGAGGGATGATAAAGGTGACTTCATCTCCAAAATTGGTCTGGATTTATGAGCGGAACGAAATGAATAACAGACTGAATATAATGACACCTAGATAATGTAACACACCCATTAAGGGAACTAATATTTTTAAGTTTTTTCCTTCTTTTCCCCGATGAACAGAATCCTCGAATTCCTATGGGGCCTAATGCAGAACCTACCATCCCTTATCCTTACCCATGTGATTGTTGGTTATGACCACAGGCCTTACCGGAGAGGTGTTTCCGGCTTTCACGATTTGGTAAATCACGATGCATGTGTTCCCCTACTTTCTGGTCTCTCGAAGTGCCGAAATCCGAAAGGAATCAACAGTTCGTCATATCTAACAATGCCTCAGATTAAAACCTGGCATTCCACCTTTCAGAGTTTCACGTACCGGGTTTTCGCGGTAGAAGAGGACGAGGGGTTCATACCCTTCGGTTTTCCGGGTGCCAAAACACCGAAAACCAAATCTACACGCGCTAAGCCATATCGGGATTTCACAAGTCGAGAATTCGGGACTGGCGTGTACTAGGGACTTGCCTCTAGATATCCCAGGTGCCAAAATATCGAGACATCAAGACTTATCCGTGCTATTATTATTTCGGGGTTTCGCAAGTCGGGACTTCGCGACTGGCGAGTACAAGGCAACTGATCCTTGGGTTTCTCGGGTGCCGAAACACCGAAACATCCAAACTCTAGACATGCTATGCCATTTCAGGGTTTCGCAAGTCAGGATTTCGGACTGGCGAATACAAGAGACTGACCTTTAGATATCCCGGGTGCCAAAACACCGAAACACCATATCTCATCCGTGCTGTTATCATTTCGGGGTTTCACAAGTCGGGATTTCGCGACTGGCGAGTACAAGGGAACTGACCCTTGGGTTTCTCGGGTGCTAAAACACTAAAACATCCAAACTCTAGACACGCTATTCCATTTCGGGGTTTCGCAAGTTGGGATTTCACATCTGGCGTATACAAGGAAAATGACCCTTGGGTTTCCCGATTGCCGAAACACCGAAACAACAAGACTTATCCATGCTAGACCTTTTTGGGGTTTCATGCTTTGGGATTTCACGACTGGCGAGTACAAGGGAACTTACCCTTGGATTTCCCAGGTGCTGAAACACCGAAAGATCAAAACTTATCCACGCTATACTTATTTCGGGGTTTCGCAAGTCAGGATTTCGCATCTAGTGAATACAAGGAAACTGACCCTTGGGTTTCCCGGTTGCCGAAACACCGAAACACCAAACTCTGAGGGAACCATTCTCTCTGGTGCAAGGTCTCCAAACTTAGGCCATAAAATCCTTCAACGGATTCTTGGGTAATTATCACCAGGCTTGGGGACATCACTGAAAGGCCTTCTTAACTTATCAAGCTATGAACTCTATGACAAGGGTGAGGTAAGCTTAGATATTTAATTAAATGGTAGTCCTTTCAAGGAACTCACTCCGGCTCTGAAATAGTGAGGGAACTTTCCCAGAAGGAGGTGCCTTCGGGGAAATCCAACCAAGACATCGCGTGAGTCAAGTAAATGGGACAGATCTCTTGAGAACAGACTCAGAATTTGAACTTGTTCAATGTATATATATACATATATATATATGAACCGAATATGGCCATAAAAGTATAAGCATGCATCCACCTTTTCCGATCAAACACACCAGGCAAACACTTCTATACAGAAACCATTCATGAGTGTACAACCATGAGCATGCATTCCAGGAACATTCAATTTGAAATACAGGACATAAATACTTATTAGAAAACACCAAGTGTAATGCAACTACTGAGAGGGGTGCTCGTTTCCACCCAACCATAGGCTCAGCGACTCCAAATGGATTTACCACTAGCCACCCTCGAGCTAGACCACGACGCTTTGAGACCCAGTCTCTTACTTCCCGCTCGTCGGAAGTCCAGGATGAAGGTTACTCTCCTTCTTCTTTGCTCATGACTCATTGTATTTTTCGGAGTTCCTCTGGTTCTCCTTCTGCAATTCCTGTCACGTGTGTGTGTGTGTGTGTGTGTGTCTGTATGCTNATAGGTTGTGTGTGGCACGAAATTCCTTGTTCGATGGTCAGGTCTGAGAGCTTCTACGGATGGGCGGTTCGGCCCATCCACTCATTTACGCGTGAGGATCCTCCCCACCTACCATCCGGGTGGGTAATTCATTTCGAGGTCTGAGAGTGAGCATTGGTTTTTTTTTTCTGAGCACGTACAAACCAGTACAGTTTTAGTTCAGTGGAAGTTAACACAGCCACTCCCAGCCCCTTCCACCACCTCTCATCAACCATCGTGGTCTCTTTTCAGCACATCCCTCTCTCAGTAGTCATGCAATATATATTCATACATCATTTACACTCCTCGGACCTTTTATACAAAGGTCCATTAAATCAAACATTCAAAATCTTTGATTTTTTCATAGTTCTTGCCCATATAGTTTCTTTTACAGACTGGGGGAAATAGGGTGTTACAAATAACAACAGATATCCAATGAACAATAACTTCTATTGAATAAATGAAATAGGCTAAAACTGTAAAACTGCAGAACTGAAACAACTTGCTCGAATGGTGGTAGCTATCTTTGAGAAGATATGTGACTGTTGCATGCATTCATCTGAGTAGAATGATTACAATGAGGCTCCAAAGGAATTTTTAACATTACTCATGAATGCCAAAACCCCATACATCCAAAAACCTAACCCTAGACAACACCAAAAGTGTAGAACCCACAATTACCAAGAAGTACAAAAGAACGTGTTGAACTAAAAACTATCAAGAGAGCCATTTGGAATAGGTGGGTGGCCACCAATATCCACCTGGATCATTCCTCCCCACTTAGGAAGAAATGGTCTCCATTACGTTGAGTTCCCCCATTAGGTGAGGAATTTTTTGTTGTATTTGGCCCCGGGTGAGCCACTTGCCTTGGTGTAGGAGTTGTCCTTCCTTGAAAATGGGATAAAGATGGATCCTCTGCTGGCGAGTGCCCTTGACCTATGTGTCCACTATCTGATCAGTGGATGCATGTTCCATGCATTCAGGGTTTATATCTGTTGGTGTCAGTTGTTCTGCGATCTCTGAGGTGTCTAATAATGGTGGAAAATATGGCCAAAGGAGGTCCACATTGAACACTAGGTGCAATCCAAGGAAGGGTGGAGTGTTGAGCTCAAAAGGATTGCTACCCACATCCTTGGTGATAGTGTAAGGCCCATAGCAAAGTGGGAAGAGATTCTGATGAGGCCCTGTAAAGCGCTCTTTCTGCAAATGTAACCAGACCTTGTCTCCCACCTGAAACTGGTGCGGTACCCTGTGTTGATCATAGCATTTCTTGTACTTAGCATTGGCTTTCTGCAAAATATCATGGACATGTTGGTGAATGTGATGAATCCATTCAATAGATCTGATGGCTTTGTCGGCCTCAGACTAAACATGGTAAGATTATGCCTGTGTGGTGGAAAGAGGTAATGCAACATCAATGGCACAAGGGTTGGAATCCCAGCCCCACCTGAAATGGGTTATGGAAGGTGGAGCTATGGAGAGCCATGTTGTAGCTGTGTTGAACATAGGGGAGACTCTCATCCTAGGTACGCAGATGCTTAGAGTTTTACATGCACAGGATGTGCTTAATAATCTGATTGATGACCTCTTTTTGGTCGTTAGTTTGGGGGTGGAAAGCAGTGGATTTAGTGAGCTTGGTGTTCAACAGTGACCAAAGAATTGACCAAAATGTGATGATGCAATACCTATACATCGTACCCAATGATGTGATGTACATAAACTCCATTTATGTTTGAATGTATCTATGCAAACAACCATGGTATTTTTGCACCAGATTTCGTTCAGAGTCTTTGATACCCAATTTGGTGTGCAGGGAATGGAAATTATTGGTGAAATCTGGTACTGTCTAGTCCCTTTCCTAACGCAGGGTGGTCCATCTGGTGTACTGGTCCTCATAGCTTCAAACAAGGTAGTAATGTTCTTTGATGGCATCCCTAAAGGAATCCCATGTGGGGGTGATAGCAAATATTGCAGATTCCTCTATGGCCTTTTGCTCAGAGTAAGTATCCCTCTAGTCCTTAACATTGGGGATGACCTCGAGGAGTGAAAAAGTATTTTTTTCCCTATCAGAAAAATTGTGGACCAAAAAATACCCTTCGAGCAGATTCAACCATTTATCTACAACATCCACATCTATCAATCCTTCAAATAATGGAATATCAAAATTTCCATGTACTTTGAAGGGGGTTGCATGGCCACTTGATGAAGATGCTTCTCCTGTGGGTAGACACTGAAGGATCTGTGCAAAGGTGTCCATCATTTCGTTCATTTTTCGTGCAATGGCTTCCTCGAGAAACATTTTAAAAGGATCTCTTGCTCCATCATATTTCTTTTCTTCCCCCATGGGTTGTTGTCGGGATCAACGTGACCGATCTTCCAAAAGCTCGACTGGTTCGAGTCCCAACTTATTGAACCCATATTTGGTCGGGGACATGCACAAAGAAAAATAAATGAAGAGCAGACCGCTCTGATACCACTGATTCAAAATTATGAGCAGAAAGAAATGAATAACAGACTAAATACAATAACATAGAGATAACAACAAATATCCAATGAACAATAACTTCTATTGAATAAATGAAATAGGATGAAACTATAAAACTGCATAACTAAAAAAAATTGCTCGAATGGTGGTAGCTATCTCTGAGAAGAGATGTGGCTGCTACATGCATCTGTCTGAGAAGAATGATTACAATGAGGCTCCAAAGTCCTCTTTAACATTACTCATGAATGCCAAAACCCTAGACATCCAAAAACCTAACCCTAGGAGATGAAATGCCAAAATTTATGTGAGCCCCTATGGGTAAGTTGGTACCTCAACTTCCTAGGGTCATAACTTTTGCATACGACCTCCATTTTAGGTGCGTGACAACCCATTGAAAAGGTCTTTTCGAGAACTACGCATTACGACTTCAAACTCTAACTATGTCTATGGTTTGACTGTGGCGAGCCAAAAAAACATTGTTTAGGGCCCCAAAACGGACCTGGAAGTACAAAAAGATGTGCTGACATGAAAACAAACAAAATAAGCTAGTTGTATTAGGTGGGAGGCCACCAGTATCCACCTAGAAGATGTGTAGGGATTTAGACAAACCCGGAAGTGTAGAACCCACAATTACCAAGAAGTACATAAGAACATGCTGAACTAAAAATTGTTAAGAGGAGTCAGTTGGAATAGGTGGGTGGCCACCAATATCCAACTGGATCCAAAATGGGGTGTAAATGCACCAAATGTCATGTCTCTCCCAAAAAGGTACAATGCAACATCAAAAGGTCATATCTCCTCATCAAAAGGGTGTCAACTCATCATCAAATGTGCTAGGTTAGCTAAAGCAAGTGTCACATCATCCTCAAGCACAATGTCCCATCATATGTGTAATGTCCTCCACAAAAATCATGATATCATCAAGGGAAGGGGATCCTTGACCTCTGCAAAGGGGTGAACTATCATCATAAAGTGCCATGTCATCAATCCAAGCCTCAATGTCCTAGCTCCAAGGTGCAATGTCCATGGTCCAATTTGTGATGGAGTGTGTCAAGAAGTGTGCCAAGTCATCATATGGTCCAATGCTCATCATTAAGGCTTCAAGGTCCTCCAATGAAGTGTAGCTTCATCCATGGAGTGTGGGAGAAGAATCATCAACATCCTCCAAAGGACCATATCCAATTATGCATCATTATCAAGCATGGGCTCAAAGAATGAAGTGAGACCAACCATCATGGATACAAGATTCATTATAACATAAAAAGTGAGTCATATTTAGTGTAAAATCCACATAAGTATATCACATTAGGTATCTTTTTCAAACTTCACTCTAGCTCATGAAATTATGCAATTTTCCAAGTTTAGGTATGGGAGGACCATCATAGAACCCTATTAGGTGTGACAATACCCAAGTAGAGGAGTATTTCCCAAGAAACCCAACAAGGTATACGTGTGAATGAATGGTATCAACTGGGGTTTATTTCATGGTCATGGTGTCATTGACTTGCAAGACCATGTATGATGTTCATCTCCATGAGCACCTTTGTAGAGGGAGCACTTAATGCTTTGAGTTACCCTTTCTTTGACATTGTTTCTTTCCACCCCTTATCTTGCCTTTTGATATTCATTTATTTGATTTGTAAGCCCCTTTTTAGGTTTATGTATTTTATTGCACCAAGGGTCGAGATAATTCAATTAATTCCTTTCTTTAGATATGCATTCATTGCATTAGGAGTTGGGGTGGTGGCCTCATAGAGAGAGGGTAGAGCTTAAGCTTACTTTGTTTTTGATTTATCATTCATATCCCTTTATTTTCTTTTACATTTTAAATTTATAACATGTTCTTCCTATTTTTTTTAACAACTACATCAACTTCGAGCATTCAAGCCCCTTCTTCTTATAGGAGAATGAATTATGGACAATTTTGAGATACATGTAACAACCAATACAAAAATATAGGAAAATAGATGGAAAGTGTTAAGTATGGAAGGGTACATATATGTTAACCCTATCAAGGCCTCCCAATAGTTCCCCTTTTCCCGAAGAGTGATGACAATTGACTAGAATATATATGATGGCCACCAAGGCGAAACAAGGAAAAGAGCATAACTTCCAAGCAACATGATTCATTATCTGACTTCAACTCATGATCCTTACCTAAATTCCCAATACATTAAATGTAAACAATTTGTATGAAACAATACCTAATATACCTCATGTGTGTTGGACCATCATCATCAGATGAGTATGTTGATCAAGTGAATGAGATAAGCAATGATGAGTAAGAGGCATCCGAGGGGCTATTGTCTTGTGGATAATGTTGGTCATCATCTATGGGACCACCTTCTACAATGTGGATCGCAAAGAATGAACTCCTCTAGTTACCCCTAAGTGAGAGGGGGTAACAGGGGGCACATAAAATAAGGTTTAAAGAAAACAAAAGGGAGGGGACAAAGTTGGATGAGGTGGATAATAAAACCAAAAAGGGGACGTGCCATTACTTTTCCCCTCTTAAATCACATGAAGGGGTCATGCCATGTATCAAACCTTTTAAAATCATTTATCGCCCATCTTTTAAATCCCCCCTGACATGTAGCATATAACCTTTTTTAAAAATATTCCCATCACACATATCCCTATTTAAAGCAAAACATGCATCACTTCAAAAAATAAATAATTTTGTGTGATACACTCAAAAGGATAGGTTTTTTATTCGAGGTTTATGAAGTTTGAATAGGATGAAAGTGTTGGTGGGTGTACTTAAAACATGGTACATACTACCCCAAACATGGACATGGGCGCAACACATCGCATAAGGTGAAACATATCTTATGGTGTTTTTTTTTCCATAATAGTTGACCCCAAACTCAATTTTGTGCGCTCCTTATACCATTGGAAATGTATCGTTGAGCTCTACAGCTTATCTAGCATCAATTTCAAGAGATTCCTCATCATTCATTCCATATTTGCTAATGTGAATACAAACACACTATCAACAATGTAGAAACCTGATAATACAACATTCCAATGAAGGTGTCCGTGAAATCATCATCAAAGGGACTAGAGTTCAAGCTCAAGGAAGTATATTTAAACCCCTTATTAAGTTGCCAATTGGATTCTTCATATTGCATGTATTTTTTCTAAAAGTGTGATTTGAAGTTTTGTACATTTGAAACTCATGTATTTTGCATTAAATGACATCCAATTATCGATGATGAAAGGGTATTATACACATGAATCTAAAGTCATAATGTATGGAGGAGTGGAAAGTAGAAACACAGACACTAGACATCATGATAAGGAGGACCCATCGGTACATGGTAGTGGCTCTTAAAATGTTATCTACAGAAAATGATGAGTTACCAACGTATGAGTAAAATAATCAAGCAAAATGGTAGAGGATGAAGTGAAAATTTAAAATAAGCCATGAAATATCATAATAGGAAAGTTCCAAGCAAAGGGGAAAATGAGACCCATGGTATGCAATTCATTGGTTACATTGTAGGAGGTGAACTAGTGTCAAAAGCCATGATGGCCTACAAGCACTAAAGGAAAAAATACGAGGTGTAACTGTACATGATGTTAGAAATTGTGGTTTATGAACATTTTTATTGTAAGTATGTCTTCATCATCATGTTTAGGATAAAGTCAAAATTTGTAAATAAAAGGCCAAAAGTCAGGGATGCAAAAGTCCAATAGTCAAGGGAAATTTTAATAAATAGGATCATTGTATTCAAGAGAGGGGCTTTTGGTTCTTGCAACTTTCATGTACTACTACTGGAACTTTAATTAGGAGAAGCATTTTTGGCCAAGCTATTTTTTGAAGAACTTTGATTCTTGTGTTGTACCTATTGTGGACTATTCTGCTACTTTTGCTCAACACTAGAGTTGTGTAAGAATGTATCTCACATTGTAGACTATTCTTATGTGTAACTGATGCATTTTTATTTCTATTCTTCAGGAAATGCTTGTCTAAATCTACGATCATATGACTATAGATGATTATTTTAATGTTGGACTATTCTAGGTTTGCAGTCATTTACTTGTATTCTTGTCTTTGTTATGAGACATGAACTTTTTTTGAGGTCATTGAGAGAAGCATGTGTAGTTTTGTGTTTTCTTTTTGGTTACCTTTAGTTTTGTCTGGGTGTATGCATTTGCATCGTAGGTTAGTTTCATTTTATTCTTTAGCTTAGAAACCATCACCAGTGGACCAGACCGCAATCGGTAAACCCCAAAACTAGTAATGGTTGTTGAGCTAGAGTCTGAATGGGTTCCCTATTCCAAACAATGTGAGGTCTAATTGGGACTTCTCACTGGGGGTAACCCGTGCTATTGATATAGAGCAGCTCAACCCATCAACAACTCACTAACAATTGTGAAAGAAGAAGTGTAAGATATATTATTGGCACTTCAGGCATAATCACCCGGCTAACCAATGTAGACTCACTAACCACAATAAAAGAAGAAGACTAAGACATATTATTAGCACTTCAGGCATAATCATCGACCTAACAAATGTCCACTACAAGAGGCATTAAGTGATTTACTTATATGAGGACCCTACAATAAACACGAGGATCAAATATTGTAGACACTTATTTATTTCATTACAAATGGAGTGACTCATAATAATTGTAATTTTGTGCAAACTATGAATGTTACTCTGGTTCAAGTAGGAAAACCATCAATCATTTACATGCATGTTGAGATTATATAGGTCACTATGTCAAACCCGTCATTTTTGTTTCACTATAATAACCAATTATGAAAATTACACCACACTAATTAATTAGTTCGACGAGTACCTCAATTCAACATACGCCACACTAATTAATCATTTCAACAAGTGTCCCAGTTCAACATGAAGACTTAGCATACCGATCAACATCTAGGATTCAAGTATAATAATGTGCCTCTGCTAACTTAGAAAACGTGTATACCATGTCAGCAAAATCTTAGGGCAACCGATATCCAACCTGTTATGCAACATTGAATGCTGCAACAAGTGGCGTATAGGCCGTCGGATCTGAAAACAATTATGAACCAATAACCAATATGCCACCTGTTGCATCATTCAATACTGCATAATAGGCTGGATAGTGATTTCCATAGCCCAAAACCAAGGTTAAATTCAAAATGAGATTGCCCCCACAACCACCTCCAAAGTGTGTTATAAATGTGGCATACCAGAGCATATTGCTAAGTAATTTCACTTTAATGACCGTAACACAGAGTTGTGTATTATTAATGGTTCATGAGAACATTATATGTAGAATTGTTTGGAGTGGTGACAAATGATTGAATAAGTGAGTGCAAGTGGATGTAAAACAACATTCAACAAGAGCAACAGAGCTGCATATACTGCCTCCGAATTATTGCAAGATAGTTGTTTGTAAATTATATGTCGTTTTAGCCTTCCTGAATGCTTCATCTTTCCCGCAACCATAATGTTATTGCGGCTCTTGCTACTGAACACTGAATATTGTATCCCTGAACTCGAGTGGGACATGAAGCATGAATGTAGACTAGTGGCGAATTAAAAAACTGAGTGATGGCGATGGGTGTAGAGGTGAGGTAAATAAATTGGTCTTTATTTTATTTTTATGAAAAATAAAAGAGGCAATAAGGATGACCCAACTAACAAAAATTGGTGGGACTCTTCACAATTCTATTCCATGATTAACCCCCAGAAAGGATGAGGGATCCCAATATAACAATGTCGTTTCAAGCCACCAGACAATATTAATGAAGCCATGTGGTAGGTGGAGCAAACAATATTAATGATATCCCACAGGCTGTGCCATTTACCTGGAATTGTAGAATTAAATAAATTTGTTATTAATGTTTAACCTTGAATGACGTGAAGCCCACACAGGCTCTGCCATTTACCTGGGATTGCAAAATTAAATAAATTTGCTATTAATATTTAACATTGAATAACTTGAAACTCACAATAAAGCTTTCAAGTTATTAACCAATCAAGTATGAGAAAAATAAATCTTTTATTGAATTAAAAAATAAAAGTTTCCATTTATTAGGTTGAACATTAGTTTTTATACAAATTTTTTCAGGTCAAACATAATTAATATCAAAGTCAACTCAAAGCAAACGCAATATACTGCGCGGAGGCAGTATAATAAATGTGAGATGGAGCACAATAGTGTTGTCCCCGACCATTTTGAAAATATAAAAAAAGTTATGTTTTGGGATGTGTAGAGATATATTATATGACCGTCTAATATAGCGGAAAGATTTAGGCATTTATAAATATTTAATATTTTTCTCGAATAAAAAAGAGAGAAGAATATGATATAAAACCGCTTTATATTAAGATTTTAAACATTTTTAATATAAAAATGAAATAAAGTAATTAATTTTTTTTAAGTTTAGTATATTATTTTTAAATGTAATAATCAATATAAATAGCATAGTTGTATGGTTTCCAACATTTCTAACATCTTTGAAACTGGTTTTCCAGAGCTTGGAAATTAGAAGGGAACATTTTCAATTGATTGAGAACTGTTTTGGAACTTGGAAGCTTTTTGGGAGCTTCAACATCAAGAAAATGGGAGCTTGGGAACTAGTTTTAGAAATAGAGAGCTCTAAATTAAAATTCTATTAAATTAAAATATAAATATTTTTATTCCATTATTACAAACACATAATTTATTACAAATATTTTCATTATATTTATTTAAAATATCACTATAAAGCAAAGACTACTCACTTTATAGTTGTGGATATGAAAATTTTCTAATGCATGTGTGTTTTTCTTCAAGCTCAAACTAAACATGAAAGTAGAATAAATGAATACCTATCCATGGCAAGCATTTGCTCCATTTTGTTGTTGCTATCAACCAATCATATTATTAATTTTTATTGTATTTCCAAATTACAAGAGTATCACTATTTAGCGTTTTCCAATATGAGTAAGAATAATGCTTCAAATTTACAAAGATGTTTGAAGTTTATATATGTAAACTTTAATTTTTAAAAGATGTTAAAACTTTATATATGTATTTTCAATTTTGGAACAAAGTTATCCTAGATTAAAGTTGTCCTCCATTGATCTTCAATTTTATCATTATCTCGATACATTGTAATCTATTTTTATTTATTTTTAATATATATTATTGCAGCTCCCATGTTTCACTCTTATCCACTTTCCCAAAGTCTTCTACTCGTACATTCGTATCCATTATCCCAACATTCCCATGTTCCGCAAACATCTTGCAACATAGTAAAATAGACCATAAGGTTTATGGGAAAGAAAATAAGATATTACTTGGAATTCTTTAGAATTTTATTTCTGTGCTCAAAAAACATTAAGAGAAGTGTTCCAAGATCACCATTGTTTTGTTGAGTTAAAAAATTAAAGGTTGGAAGGTTGGTAGCCATACAAATATTTTGAAATTGAGATCTAACCTAGGTATATGCTAGACACTCTAAGGGAAAATGTTTTTCATCTTCAACCTTCTTAGTGTCACAAAGGTTACATACTCTTTCATCCCACGGTGTTTTGAGAATTGACCAATGCCCAGTGTCACTACAAAGCTCATGAGAATCTGTTCTTATTTTAGTAATGTTTATTTTCTTATTTGCACCCAAGAGATACTTTTGATCTTCTAAATTAAATTTGATTACCACCTTATAATATTTGATCTTCTAAATTGAATTTGACTACCACCTTATAATATCTTAATTTCTTTTTTCCCTCTAACTTTTTATTAGACCACAATTTCTCCTTAAATTTTGTTCTAATAATAATTTTAATATTATCCTTATTTTACAATATGATCTCTTTCTTTATTCCCCAATGGTTTAGCCAAAACTAGGCATTCTTATACCATTCCAACTTGACTAAAGGTGGTTTTGGTTGGAGTTTGAAGCAATTTTAGAAAGCCTCTTGTCTTCCATGTTGTTTAACTTGTTCTTATACATTAGGTACTTGGTCATAGCCATGCTCTCAATGGGGGAAATACTTCTATGAGGATGATAAGATATGATAGGATCGGATGTATTTCCTTTAATTTTGAGACTGTAGGCTATACAATTCTTTTGGATCTGCTCTATCTTTCTCCTTGACTCTTTAGAGATAGTGCATCCCCAAACCTCACATCCATTTTAAATAATTGGAGTCACAAGAGTCTCAAAGAGGAATTTTTCTTTATTCCATATCCAAAGGTCCCCTTACTTACAATTATTTTCAAGCCCATAATAAGCGTTCCGCTCTCCATTTATCATTTTCTCAATGTTATAATTCTAATTGAGCTTGTGATAAATATCTATTCCAAGTAGTTTGTATTAAGGCACTTCCTCCAAGTTATTGTTGTCATATACCAAAGTATCATAAGTAATCTTTTTGAATTTAATTATCATGATTTTTATTTGGTTTGTATTAACAATCATACATGTATTGAAACATAAATCTTTATATTAAATATATTAATAATTATTCATTAAAAATACAAAATAACAAATAAATTAGTTAGAGATAAGATAAATATGTTAATATATAGTTCATGCTTAAATACAACAACCATGGTTAATTAAAAACAGAAAATAAGAAATAACTAGGCATGTATACTGTTCATTGAGAACATAAACTAAGAAACAAAGAGCTGGAATACAACTTAGTTTTTGTTTTTTTAATAGTATTATGCATGGACGATATATTTTAAAGAGAAGAACATTATTTTTCTTTCTAAGATATTTTTTTTTTTTAATGACAAATTAATAATTTAGTTTTGATTCTCGATTTATAGTTTGGGTGGTTTTTTTTTTTTAATGACAAATTAATAATTTAGTTTTGATTTTCGATTTATAGTTTGGGTGGTTATATATTATGTTTGTTATCTTCTTCATTAAAATTCAATTTCCTTAATGTAAATGTGATTTTTAAATGTTTATAATAACACTAAAAAAAATATACAACATATTGATATATTTGGGCTTAAAAAGTAAGCCAACTTTGATTTGATTTGAACATCAATTTTGACTTTTCTTTTTGGATGGACTTATCTTCAACTTCATTCATGACGTATATGCTGTGGGCCTCAAAGTTGCAAAATAACATTGTTTTGATTGATATTGAAAGAACATCAATTTTGGCTTGTTGTGGGACTGAACTTATCTTCAACTTCGTTCATGACGTATATGCTCTCAGACTCGAAGTTGCAAAATATCGTCTTGATTGAGATTGAAAGAACACCAATTTTGTCTTGTCGTGGAACTGAACTTATCTTCAACGTCATTGATGACGTATATGTTCTGAGAATCAAAGTTGCAATAGTATGAAATGATCTGTTGGCCATTTAAAAACACGATATGCCAATGTTGAAAATAGTTGTTGGCCATTAAAAAGCACAATATGCCAATGTTGAAAATAGTTGTAAACTGATGTACTGTTCCTAACGAGTCAGATAAAGGTGAATTCTGTGACTGTATTTATTTTTCAAAATATTGAAAGAAAACTATTTGATAGCTCTATGGAATTTGGAAAAATGGTAGACAAGTTGTATAAGAGATTTCAGTCAATTGGGTTTAGTCGGAGTGGTTTGTGTTAAGGGGTGTTTCTTCATCCAGATCCAATTATGACAAGTGACATGTTGAGCTTTTAAATGAACAAGCTATCGAAAAAAGCCTCTGCTTTCTACAAAATCTGGTTTACCCCAAATACTATCCTCAAAATGAGAGAAAGTGCATGGTGGATTTCTCAGGGTCTATTTCAAGTAAAAAAAAATGGTATAAGAGGTTTCAGGGGACAAAGATAAAGGAGGTGAAATAAATGGAGATAGAGACTGTGAACTATTGTAGGGAGTGGGCTAACTGGGGAGCAATCTTCCCTCCGAAGTTATTTTTCTGGGAAGTCTTCCAACGGTGTGGTTTTAAATTTCCGGCCAATCTAGAACTTTAATCGATTTTCTGAGCATCTAGTTTGATTTAAAATGGGGCAAAACCCTTGGGATACGGTTCTAAAATGCATGGAACTTTGATCCATGGGAAACTCAGGCTACCTCTGAAAATCTAGTCAGATTGAGGCCCATATTTTTTTCTTGAAAAGAAAAAAGATTGCTCCCATGTTAGCTTACTCCCTATTGTAGTGCCCTCTCCACATGAATTGGTATTTTCCTCGTGTACGAGTTCAGGAAATGGAAGATAGACTCTGACATAATTTGATTGAAGAATTTAACAGTGCAGCAACAACCACATTCAACATTTCTTCCGAGATGGACCTAGAATGGGTTAATTTAAGAGGATCGGTGATCACATCAGCAAGCCTCCTTCCAAAAGCATTCAGACTATTTACATCTTCACCAGACTACATAGACAATTTGACAGTTTCAGCTACATGGCCAGATCCTCCTGCAGCAGGGCAATGCAAGGTTGTGTGTTGTCTGAACCATAGCCATTATTGATGTCTAATCCACGTGTGAAATCCTTAATATTCTTACCAAAGTGAAATCAATTTAAATAAAGGTATCTAACCTTGACATACCCTACCTCACCCTGGATTTGAACTTGTGACCTCTTAGGAAGAAAGACACGTTCTTAACCATTAAACCCACTCAAGCTATATTAATAATAATCTATTTTTAAGGTCACGGCCAAGCCAGAGGCCAAATTGGTGTTTGAGACCCCCTCCACCCAGCGAATTGACTTGTAAAGTGTACAGAGGTATACATACCTTACCCCCTCTGAATTTAAACTTGTGACCTCTTAGGAGAAAACACATGTTCTTAACCATGCGTAAATAAGACCAACATTGCTATATAATTCTCTGAAATTAGCATCCAACCATAATAATTGCCCATCACAACCGAGAATATTTTCCACGATATTGTACTCACCATTGATTGTATAGAACCCAGAAGTGTTGTTATAGAGAAGTTTCCAAGCCCTTACTTTAGAAGGCAATATAATTAAAAGACCTCGAGGGAAAGGTCACTGTAGCTAAAATGGGCACAGGGGAAACTATGTACTTCTAAAACACTTACTTCCGAGTCAAAAGTTTCTCAAAACTATTTTTTACCCCCACCTACTCAAGTGATATTTAGTATGATGTGGGCTATTAGAAGGAAGCATATTTTCCTTGCCAGCTTGGAGAACCCTGAATCTTTAAAATGATTACAAGACCCTTTATAACGATTTGGATAAAACCTTCTTAAATAATTTAGATTTGTAAGAGTCTTTTTCTTTTCTTTTCTATTAAAAACAAGTTTTGCTTGTATAATCCTTTTACTTTGAAGAAATTTGGGGGAAATTTGAGTTGATCTCCCTTTTCAATTAAATCAATTTCAATAAAATAGTGCAATGACAAATATTATCCACTAACATTTTTTTCATTTTAGCCCAATGACAAATATTATCCACTAACATTTTTTTCATTTTAGCCCAATGACAAATATTATCCATTAACATTTTTCTTGGTTTGATGTAGAAGAAAAAAATATTCCCGACATGGTATTCCTTATGTTATTAGACCATAGGGGCTTCACCTTGTTGACCAATATCTTATTAAGTTCATTCATATAAGGGGCTTTTAAATTGTCAAAAATGAAGTCAATATATTGTAGGTATTGGGGGGAGATGTGAGGTACAAAATATTTATAAGTATTGGGGGTATGAAAAGCGGTATCTAGTAAAAGCAAGGGCAACAAGGCTGCTCATACTGTCTCCTAAGAGGCTTAATTAATGTTTAGTCCTAGAGGCTTCCGACATCGGCGGTAACTCCACACAAACTAACAAAACTAACCCCCCTTGAAATAAACACATTAAAACACATGAAATAAACACATTAAAACACAAGATAAGGAGAGAATAATAAATGTAATCCATCAAAAACTTTGTTGAAGCAATACATCATGGAAGTTCAATATGAACTACCCAATATACACAAATACCAGTGTTTTTTTATCTCACTCGTCTTACCGTGAGTCATATATTTAAGGTCTTCTGTTGCAAAATCATCCTCCACAACATGGTCGTGTTAAAAATCAACGATGTTAAATATAATCATAGAAATAACATGATACACAGTTCCAAAACCTGTCCTAATATAATTAGGAACTAACATGATACATATTTCCAAAACAATTTTAATAGGCCAATCAAAGTCATACTTCTCTATTGTGAAATGCTTAGCCCTTTGAACGCATACTAGCATATATCCATCTAGATCTATTAAGCAATGAAAATATCAAAAAATTCATACAGATTTCAAAAGCAATTTTAATAGACCAATCAAAGTCATACTTCTCTAATGTGAAATTCTTAGCCCTTTGAAAGTATAATAGCATAGATCCATCTGGATCTATTAAGCATCTATTAAGCAATGCAAATATTAAGGTGCAAGCCTCAATTTCTTTACTCTCAAATGTTATTTAATAGAAATTCAAATTTACACTTTGAGTGGTTTGATATTTTTCGATAGGTAATAGATTCAAGGTTAAAATGGATTTATGCTAGTTTATAGTTACTTAAATATAATTAGTAAAATATTAAGATATATAATATGACTATTTATTTTGCATCATTTTTTTTCATTACATTTTATTAGTGTCAAACACTTGCGAACATACAGAAGGATCCCCTTTTACTCCAAGTTATAGAGAACCTTAGCTCTCTAGGCACAATAAGGATTTCAGCTTTGCTTGGAGAAATGTAGAAACTCTAATTACAAAGACCGTCAATTAAAATAAGAGCTTCCTTATTTATATCGTTAACTATTGCAAAACAAATATAATCTATAGTTAGTAAACAATTGATAGCCCTCGGGAGACATGGATGGAACAACTCTCCAGTCATCAAAACAATTGATAGCACTATATAGACCTAAATGGAATAACACTTGTAGACGTTATCATGCAACACACAAAATTTGGATTATTGTGGAAATTTTATGAATTCCTTATCGATACAAGAATCATATGAATATGAAAAGACAATTTCCACAACCCACGGGGCATGGTACTTCAAGGCCCACGGGGTATGGTACTTCAAGGATTCCCTAACTATCTGTCAGTTTCACTCGCCACTCATAAGGAATACTTCATATCAACTTACCTAGTTCAATTGTTTTAGAGCCTCTAAAATACAACATATCACTATTGTTGTTAAAGCTCTTCCTAGAGTTCTAAGATTAAAATTCTTCTTTCTTGATCAATTTAACCTTCTTTGTTGTAACATAAAGTCAATGTCAATTTCTTCGCATAGGTTAAGATCTGAAGAATTGCATTGACTTCCTAATTTAGTGTTGTCAAAAACAAAAAAGAAATAACATAAGTAGACATGGCTTCTATTCAAAAGAAAATCGGAAATCCTAACCACCACTACCATCGAAAATAACATTCCAAAGCTAGCATTTAAACCTAACAAATAACATATATCAACACTCCCCAATCTAAAAATGACATCTCCCCAATCTAAAAATGACATCTGATTGCACCGAGAGGAGGTGTTCTTACAACTTAAGATGGTGAGTGTGGTGGGTGGAACAAACTAAAATGAAAAATAATTGATAGTCAATGTCCAAAAACACCGACAATAAAAAAATAAATTAGCATAAGCCTACATTAACTTTGGAATCTTTTAAAGCGGTTGGGATTTTTTATCCTTCTTAGTACTTATAAATTTGGGGTTCACATGGATTTATGCTAGTTATATTCCACAATGTGGTGCCATTTTCATGGAAACCAAGATTAGTATAGATGGAAATATCTTTACTATTCAGTATATGGTAATTCCCATACATTTGAATATATGTTAACATTTGAATATACCTTAGAAAATGTATCTACAAAACACTAAAAAGACAAATTTAGATAAAAATTGAAACGTTAGAGGGTAAATGACACTAAATCCATCGGTTTTTAAACCAATACTCAAACAATATTTTCATTAATTTTTGTATAGATATCCATCTTGATGGCATTACAATAAAATATTCTTCTATGTTCTATTTTTAGGATCATATATGCACATGAAATAAACACATTAAAACACAAAATAAGGAGAGAATATGATCCGGATTATTTTCGGCACGAAATGAGAGCGGAGATATAACACATGAATATTTAGAGATATTGCAAGAGAGACAACAATATAA